>ML778371.1:570039-581386 GCA_009831015.1 Picea engelmannii | reverse complement strand
TGTCCTTTCTGCAGCCATGTCACCTTGTATGGACTCGGGTGCTTGTTCGTTTTCAGCTCCAGTTTCTCCACCATCTCGGTCGAAACGAGATTATCAGTGCTCCCGCTGTCCACTATGACTTTGCATTTCCAGCCCTTGGTCTTACAAGTCGTTCGAAACAGTCTGCATCTCTGAGCTGTGTCCACTTCTTTCTCAGGTTTCAAGAGAACTTTATGCACTGTTAGTGACTTCCCAATTCCAGCGTCTTCATCTTCAACATCACGCCTCTGCGCCTCAGCAACGTGAGCGTTTCCTCTATCCATCTTTCTCTCTGGACAATCAACGGCCTTATGTCCGTCTTTCCCACATGTAAAACATGTGATGACTCCCCCACAGCCTCTTCCTCTACCTCGGTTACGAGGAAAAGTGTTGGCATCAGCGTAATCTCCTTACTGATCCGTTCGTTGCCTCCTCGGCTCAAAATTCTGCTGCCTCTACTGTGAGGTTCCACCTCTTTCGACTTTTCCTTGAGGCTTTTTCCACTCCTCCTTGGACTTCTGAGTTCTCTCTTGAACAATTGCTTTGCCTCTGGGTTGGATTCTGCTCCTCCCTCGATGACCTTGCTTGCAGCTTAGCTTTTATTCTACTTTCAGAGCCACCTGGTATGCTTCCTCAACCGTGCGGACAGTAACCATGCTCAACTCGTCCTGAATATCATACCTGAGACCATTCAGATATCTCGCCACCTTTTCATCATCACTCTCCCGATGACCAGCTCGAATGTTGAGCCTATAGAATTCCTCGGTGTACTCCTTCACTGTCATCAACTTCTGTCTCAGGTTCTGCATGCGCCTGAACAATGTGATCTGGTAATCACTCGGAATGAACTTCGCCTTCATCTTGGCGATCATCCGATCCCAACTTTTGATTTTCTGTTTGCCTCTGGAACGCCTGTCTGCCTGCAGTTCGTCCCACCATAAGGCTGCATGCCCCTTCAACTTGGTGACAGCATGTCTCACCTTCTTATCCTCTTCGATGTCTTCATAATCAAAGTATGTGTCCAACGCTCGGATCCAATCCAACAATTCTTCTGCGTTTAGACTTCCCTCATAGACGGGAATGTCCATCTTTGTCTTCGAGCTCATCCTGGAGATAGCTCTGATTAATCTCTCTGTTGAGGCATCCTCTGCTGAGACCTCCTCTTCATCATGTCCAGCCTCCTCCTCAACCTCGGGATCGCTGAAGTTTCCTGCATCGGCTCCATGCCTCTGGGTGGCCTCCATATCTTCGAGTCTCGCCCTGAGATCTCGTATCTGACGCTCCATCTCTGGATTCCCTGCTGGATTCTCTAGTTGCCTGCCTCTTCTTCGGACATCCCTGTTCTCACGACCAGGTGACTGCCTCTCTCTCCTGGGCGGCATTATGTCTCAGTTTCTCCCTGCTGTCCGAGCAAAGAGAACCCCAACTCCAGCTCTGATACCACCCCTGATGCAGCCCACCCCTCACTGAGCAAGCTGCTTCCACCAGGACCTTCTATTTCCTCACGGACCCGAAGAGTCAACACTCTTCAACTCCCTCGGGAGTCCACTACCCACAGTAGGCTCTTCCAATTATCTTCCCCCTCTTTCGGAAATCAGGATATCGCGACTCGGGAGTTCACGGTTCAAGCGAACACAATTCACATACGCGACCAAATCCCGAACCCCGATGGTCAACGGTCAACGTCCCTTTCTTCTCGGGGAATTCTCTTTCGGAAAATCGGCGATTATGTTGCTATGTGTCTCATGCAACACAAAACCCCAAACCCCGAATCTCCGATGCCACCTGTCAGCATCCCGTGGTGTGGCCTAAAGCCTTGACACCTGTCTCCCACTCTATCCTGGGGACCCACCTTGCCACGTCCTCTTCGGGATTTCGCGGATCGCGAATCCGTGATGCAAGTTTCCTTGGTGTCGAAAACCCCGAAATGCCGAACCCCGATATCCGGGATCTGATGCCACGCGTCCCTCCGCAGATCGACGGTTCCCGTTACTTCGGGAAACCGCAATTCGTGACTTCCGGGGCACAAATCTCTTGTATCACAAAACCCTGAACGCCGAAACCCCAAAACTCTGGATTTGTGCCACCTGTCCAGCTATGATCGACGGCTCTGGTCGATTCGGAAAATCGCTGATCGCGATTCCAAAGAGCTTGAACTCTTGTCTCCAGGAACGCCGAACGCCGAACCCCGACTCCCAGGGATCCCGCGACACGTGTCCTCTCTCTGATCTACGGCTCAGGTTTAATCGGGAAATCGCCGGTCGCAAATTCGAAGAGTATAAAACTCTTGTCCTGGGAAACGCCGAACGCTGAACCCCGATCCTCTGGGATCCTGCGCCATGTGTCTCTTCTCCGATCGACGGCTCGGATCGCTTCGGGAAAATGCAACTCGGGATTTCACGAGGTGTAAAACTCTCGTCCTACCAATCCCCGAATGTCGAAACCCCGAAGTCCGAGATGATTTCTCTCCACGCCTGTATATGCGGGTTATCTCCCGTGTAACTTCTCCACGGTCTAACGGTCCTCGGGACTTCGTGGAAATTCACTGGAGTTTCACGCCATCGATTCTCTTCCTCTTGATAAACCTCCACTACACCACCTTCGTCCTATGCAACTGAAGTAAAGGGACTACCCCTCCTGAGCTTATCTCTCTATCTGACTCTTTCAGAAAGTCTTCGAATACGTTCCCGGTGCTCGGCCTTCAAATACCTCCAAGAATGTTGAAGTCTTCTGACCCTGGCGCATTCACTCTCGCAACAGTTTCAACCTCCTCCTTCTCATACTTGCTACCGAGGCTCGAATTCGACCTGCACTCACCTACACGGCTCGAATAACTCAACCCAACTCTGAACAACAGAGAAACAAAAGTTCAACCGCTCAGCCTCCTCAACGCACTCTATGCGGAGGAATTCAACTGCACTCAATGCAGGAATCTCCTGACTTAAGCAGAGAAACAACTGAAGCTCATTCTCTCAGGTTCCTAACCTGATATGCAATCACATAAGCAGCATATAACAAATAAGCATAGAAAGAAGCAAACATGCACAAGCATAATATCAGCAACACACAGAGATCAAACGCATCCATGGAATTGAATCAGGGATCTTCCTATTAATTCAATAACTGTACATGGAGGTTTATTCACAAGCTCTCTGCTTTGCTCTCCTCTTCTTCCTGTATGAATAAATCAGAATAATCCCCCCAAAAAGATTACAAGGGAGGGTGTCTATACTCCGTTTTCCCTCTCAAAAGGTAAGCTGTCTAATCTACAGTTAATTCCTACCTATCAGCCTTAATAGTATTAAGTGCCTTCCCATCTATAATATAATACAAGTGCGCTCAGCTTTGAATTCCCTTGATTAAATGGCGGCGCAACAATACCAAGGTAAAATTCAAAATATGAAGTTCGCTGGCTTGTCCAGCTGTCTCTCTTCCTCCACGCGCTGGCTCGCTTGGTAGTTGAGCGATGCTCCTGCATCAATGTAGAAAACAAGGGAGGTCTTGATCCAACTTCCGTCAGTAAGCTGAGTATAAGATGGATAGATGGAAGACTTAATGAGATGAGTGAGAAAGACTGCCTCGGGCATCAGGCCTTCGGCAGCTTGAGGAGGAAAAACTCAGAAGACAAGATCCTCTTGACCCTGAGTTTCAATGAACTGAAAGGTGGCTCGATTGGATCCTCCAATTCTGAGCCATTTAGCATTGAGAAAGCACAAGAACTGATTAGAAACCCTGCGACTATTACAGTGATCCAACCTACATCATCCTATAATAGAAAAAATCAACTGGATCCTCCAATTCCGATCTTTTCTAACACAGTGTAAACAAAGGGATGGAAAGAGACTAACATCCATAAAGTAAGAAGTCTCAAATGCCAATACATAACCAGAGCGACCAATGCTTCCTCAAAACTTTACAATCGGGAGCCTAGCTCAACCATYGATGCTTTTCAAATACAAAGACTGAGTCTATATACTCAAAAAATTTCTCCTAACAGAGGCATGCTTAGTCATCCAAAGCATGGTGTCCCTTTAGTCAAACTCGGACGTATATCCTTCGTCAGACGCCACCTTAACTACGCATGGCTCCTGTAAGGGGAGTAGCTGAGCCATTAAGTGTTGAGTTAGCATGTGCAGACCTCTCCGACTAGTCGAGGACTCGACATGGATTCTTTGAAAAAATTGGTACACAGGACCCTCTCAAGCAGATAGCTTGCCAGACTCTCCATACCTTACACCTAATGAATAAGGAGAGGTTTCAACCACCCCTTCTCACCTTCATTTAATCCAAGCGAAAACCAGGATTGAGGTCGAATCAGATGGCACCTGGAGATCGTGATGATTCCTTCTGTGACCAAACTTGACGCCTTTGGCCCCTCTTGCAAATCTCTTTTATTTCCCAAGTGACCATCTACTGTGACCCTATGTTTATTCTCAAAGCCGCTTTTGATGTTTGTGAATAGGAAGGATCTGATCCTTTCTTATCACAGTCACGATGAGTGAAATGCCGAGATGGCTTAATTGGGTGCCATGCGTTCTTCTCAGATCTGAAAGTCCTGAACTCACTCGGCGATACTGTGGGCCTAACTTTGGGTGCTTTCAGCACTTCGGGGTTCGGGGTTTCAATATGTAGAATGATATGGGACCCTCACCCTTTGAACTCTTGAATGCTGAAATGTCGACGTGACTAGATCTCGCACCACGCGTCCATTGGATGGATGGCTGCTATCCTTTCTTGTATGCAATATGGGCGCTATCCATCTCGCTAATCTCGACAATACTCCACTAACCTTGATTTCCCATTGACCATCGATCTTCTCCTATGGATGAATCTAGACCATCGACAATATAATTTCGCCCACTTACTTGCTTGGAAGCCTGAAATGAGATTTTTTCGTGCTGTGCTTGGGCGCTTCTCGTGCAACTTGCAGACCTGAACATTCTTGTGCCCAAGACAAGAATTGTTGTTAACATTAGGCTCCATGGGGGAATAGATTCATCCCTGTGATTCTCTAAGGACTCATTTTGCAGTTCCAGTGCCTTGCTATTGGTCTATGGAGTCATGCTCAAAACACCCCCTGCTGAAAATACAGGTCGAAAAATAAAAGTGAAACAAAACAGGATACATGCTCAAAAGAGCTTATTTATGTACAATACTAAACTATCAGGATCCTTTACATGGGGCTAGGTGAAAGAAAACTTCCACCATAGCCATTCAAGTAGCTTCCTGAATAGAAGCTCCTTCCTTCTGTCGATGATGGATAACAGATGATGTAACCAGGAGATCAAAATGGTTACATCCTTTGATTCATGTTCAAGGGTTGTCGTGAAGATGAAGGTGGGCATCTCTAAAGCATAGAGGAAATTCCACTCCATGTACTTGCTAACAAGGTCATAGAATGAGTGGCGAATTCCAGAAAATGGGTGACATACAGCCTCCTCTACTACACAGTTGTTCACATGTGGCTGAATATCTTTGATAAGCATAGGTTGGTGGATAACTGATGTAGGCTCATTGCTCCCAGGTAGTGGTTGCTCTCTGACTAGCTCTGGAGAGGAAATATTCTGCTCCTCTGGTTCTTTCTCCTCTTCTGGTTGGATCTCCCCCGGGTCAGATCTGTATTCATCATAAATAGGGACCATGGGATTGCTCTGCTTGCTGTCATGTTGGTCAACATCTTCATAGTGATCAAATGTAGGATAAGCTTGTTGCTCATCATCACTATAATATTCATCAAAAATGGGTTGACCTTCATTTCTATATTCCTCCTCCAGAATAGCAATCCTGTCAAAAATATCTGTTTCAGGGACAGTGGTATCTGTTGCTTCTGGCTGTTCATACATAATTTTTTTCTCTTTAATCCCAGGTAAAAATATATCGTGAGAAACCCCTTGAAGGAAAAGAGAAAATTCCTCCTCCACAACCATCTCTTCTTTAAAAATGGGGAGGTCTTCATCATCATAAGCAGGGCATCTAGGAACATCTGCTTCAACCCGATAACTAGGTGAGCCATCTACTATAGACCACAATTTCTACAAGAGGCATGTTGATCGTTATGAACATCTAAAAGAACAGAGGCATCCGATATGATGTCATATGCTTCTGTTCTAGGGCTAACACAATTAATATCATTCAAGACCTCTATATTTTCCTGTAAAATTCTTTCCTCCACAGTAAAAGCTTCCTCATGGACCTAGTCTTCAGGGCCAGCAGAGGATTCATGAAGCGAAGAAAATTCCTCACAACAGTTTTCATACAAACAATCAGCTGGCAAATAATCTTTACAAAATGAATTGAAAGCCGTATGAAAACATGTTAAAGAGTGGATGCTTACAATGGGAAGAGACCGACACCATTCAAGAGCAACTCCCTTCAATGAATACCTGAAGAGCTTAATCTGGGCATCTTCATGCATGATATTAAGTCGATGAATAACCTCATAAAAGTCGAGTAAATGATCAGCTAGTACCTCCGAAATTGTTGTGTGAAATTCAGGGAGGAAATTTTCCCATTGGTCTCTATCAGGAAGTGCATTACGAAAACCAACTATCTAGGAAAAGTCATAAAAAGGAAACCTTTTAGCTAAGATTTTCTCCATATCGAACCAGTAGAGTTGCTAATTGATCCTTGAATCATGGATTTTCCAGGTGAAATATTTACATCTTTTAATGTGCCTGGTCCTTGTTCCCCATCAAAGGCTAGAACTTAACGTTATCATTACCCCAGGAAGCTTCTCAGGCAGAGAAAGCAGCTGCTGAAACCTTCTCGAGAAAGTTCCTTTGGGTCAGCTTTCAGGCGTGCTAAAGTAGCCACAACTGACACAGTGATGTGGAAACTTGGGAGTCGCCACAGTGGATTCACAAGGTGCACAGTAGAAATCTTTAAGGGCTCTGATGCCTGATGCACCTTCAGAATCAGAGGCTCAATGTCGTTTAATCCCAGGGAAAATCTTCAACTTCATCCCTGACAACGGTGCCAGAAATGTTAGTGTCACAAGTCACTCCTGGATTGCTTGCAGGAGAAGACCCCAACGCCCATCAATTTTATTTCATGATTTGTTTAATGGGGTCATCGAATGGAAAGAGCCCTATGAAAGAAGCTTTGACTTAGGATGGTCGGGTCTAGTATGTAGAAAACAAGGGAGGTCTTGATCTACCTTCCGTCAGTAAGATGAGTATAATATGGATAGATGGAAGACTTAATGAGATGAGTGAGAAATACTACCTCGGGCATCAGGCCTTCAACAACTCTAGGAGGAAAAACTCAAAAGACAAGATCCTCTTGACCCCGAGTTTCAATGAACTGAAAGGTGGCTCGAGTGGATCTTCCAATTCTGAGCCATTCAACGTTGAGAAAGCACAAGAGCTAATTAGAAACCCTACGACTATTACAGTGATCCAACCTACATCATCATATAATAGCGCAACTCGACTGGATCCTCCAATTCTGAGCTATTCTAACACAGTGTAAACAAAGGGATGGAAAGAGATGGACATCCATAAAGTAAGAAGTCTCAAATGCCAATACATAACCAAAGTGACAATCAGGAGCCTATCTCAACCATCAATGCTTTTCAAATACAAATACTGAGTCTATATACTCAGAAAATTTCTCCTAACAGAGGCATGATCAGTCATCCAGAGCGTGGTGTCCCTTCAGTCAAACTCGAATGGATATCCTTCGTCAAACGCCACCTTAACTGTGCATGGCTCCTGCAAGGGGAGTAGCTGATCCATTAAGTGCCGAGTTAGCATGTGAAGACCTCTCCAGTTAGTCGAGGTATTAGCATAGCTTCTTTGGAAAAATTGGTACACAGGACCCTCTCGGGCAGACAGCTTGCCAGAACCTCCATGCCTTACACCTAATGAATGAGGAGAGGTTTCAGCCACCCCTTATCACCTTCATTTACTCCAAGACAAAACCAGGATTAAGGTCGAATCAGATGGCACCTGTAGATCATGATGATTCTTACTGTGACCAAACATGACGCCTTTGTCCCCTCTTGCACAACTCTTTTATTTACCAAGTGACCACGTGTTGTGACCCTGTGTTTATTCTCAAAGGCGCTTTTGGCGTTCATGAATAGGAAGGATCTGATCCTTTCTTATCACAGTCACGATGAGCGAAATGTCGATATGGTTTAATTGGGCGCCACACATCCTTCTCAGATCTGACGTTCCTGAACTCACTCGGCGATACTGTGGGGCCAACTTTGGGTGCTTTCGACGCTTCAGGGTTTGGGGTTTCAAGATGTAGAACGATATGGGACGCTCACCCTTCGAACTCCCAAATGTCAAAATGTCGACGTGACTAGATCTCACACCACGCGTCCTTTGGATGGACGATTGCTATCCTTTCTTGCATTCAATATGGGCACTATCCATCGCGCTAATCTCAGTGCAACTCCACTAACCGTGATTTCCCGGTGACTTTCAATCTTCTCTTGCTGATGAATCTAGACCATTGACAATATAATTTCGCCCGCTTACTTCCTTGGAAGCCTGAAACACGGTTTTTTCGTGCTGTGCTTGAGTGCTTCTCATGCAACTTGCAGACCTGAATATTCTTGTGCCCAAGATAAGAATTGTTGTTAACACCATGTGATTGGGTCCTTTCCATCAAAATTTATCATATTGATCTTAGGAAAGTGGTTGGTCTTCAACCTAAAGATGGAGTTTGTACAATCATGATTGATCTTCCTTCTGTTTGCATCATGAATTTCATGGGATACATTTTCTCTTTCAAGTGGCCTCTCTATTAGCAAATTTTTCAACCCTTCCATGGTATCCTCTTTTAATACATCCATCTTAGTATCCATCATCTCTTCTATCTTAGCTTCAGTTGAATCCATCATCCTTTGTAGCTCATCGTTTGTTACTTCCTTCTTTTTTAAATCATCTATGTCCTTTTTCATTTCTTCACCTTCATCAAGAGTCCAAGTAGGACTGTATGAGGGATTATTTGGTGTAGAAGTTACCTTTTTTGGTGGCATGTTGGACAAGTATGACTGCAAGGTAGAAATTCCTAACTGGCTTAGGCATAGGTCCTCACAGACAAGGGACTGTCAGGTGTTATATCTCTATGATATATGTTCGGGGTCCACCAATAGTACGCAGCCCAATATCACATGGAACTAACTAAGTAGTATTGATGATACCCTTAGTCATACTATCCAACTACCCAAGTACTAGAGAGTGATCTCCTTGAGTGTTGTTCTCAGTGCACTATAGCAACTAGATGACCAAATGGCTTACTCGGTTGGTATCAATATTCTAGGGGGTATCCCGATATATTATAGGTATGTGGGAGATCAAATATGTAGTATTGTTTTATAATTCACAATCGTTCGAAAGTGGACTTCCGATATAGTCTAGGTACGTGGAAGAACCACACAGTCCTTGGGTTTTAGAGTTGACAAGTAACGATAGATCCTACATTTAAATACGTTGGAATACGTATTTACCTAAAAACCCCTAAGATTCTCCCACATTTATGTGATACTCCTTTTATCCCACTATATTCCTCTTTTTGAATCACCCCAATTGGAACTTCTAGTCAAAATATATGCAAATTTCCAAAAAAACAAACACAGCTTTTAAAATCCTGATTTGGAGGTTGTTCTACTAGCTGACCTTTCTTCTGATGTAGATATGCAATTTTGGCTCTTCTTAGTCTAAACGTTATACTTGAGGTATCCTGATATGTCTTCTTTCTAACCCCACAATTTATACCAATATTAGATTCTCCAATAGAATGTTATGATAGCGTTCCCAAGATGTGTTGATTTTTTTCCCTTTTAGGAGAGTGAACTTGTATGTACTTCCACGTGTCATTGTATTCACTTCAAAACTTGAAATTCATACCCATACAAATTTGGTTTGTACCCTAACCAATGGAATATTTATGACTCAATTTGGAGGTCTGTAGCTTTAGATATAACAGGTTTCCCAAGAGCACTTGTTTTAGATTGAAATATGGACCAGCCAAAAACTCCAATTTCCTTAGGGAATAAATTTCTGATTACAATGAATGAAGGGATGAAATTTGTATACAAGATACGTCACTATTCCTCCTTCGTATAGTAAAAATTCTAGAACCTGAAACCAAGAAAAAAAAAATTGGGGGAAAAAATTCCAAGAAGCCTTATTTCATACTAGTTTCAGGACTAGTCAAAAACCCTAACTTGAATAGAATGTTACTCCAAAAATATAATTAAAAAAGATATGAAATTTGGACCCATGTTAGCTCTATAATTCACCTCTACACCATAGAAATTATAGATCCTAAAACCTTCCAAAAAAACAATTGTAGCAAAAATTCCAAGAGGACGTGTTTTGTAGAAGTCGGTCCCGAGGATTGTCTAGCTCTGATACCAAATGTTAAGAAACAAATAGAAAAATAGCTTTAAAAAATCATAATAAGTATTCAATTCCTTGAAAAATAGATAAATTCAGATAATAAGCCTCTTCTAGAGAGGAAACCTCCTTATACATAATATGAATTCACAATTACAAGATGATTCCAAATGAAAAGGTCTCCTTGGGATATTTGGAGACTAGGAGGTACAATTACAACTAATGGACCCAAGCCGATATAAATAAAATAACAATATTAATGCAATATGCCCCAATTAAGGGGTAACATGCCACGAATTAGGACTTAACATAGAAATATTTGCATCCATAAAATTTTAGGGCCAATAGAATGCTTATCATTGAAGATCATAACTTTTTATAATAACATTTTTTAGTGTATAAGAGTCTATTCAAAATGAGTAATTAGTACAATGGAAAATAACATTTATTCATATGTAATTTGTTTTTTCAAAAATAATTTAGCTAGAATGAATATGTATGAACTATCTATGCAATAGAAAAATGTTTATGCTAATTTTAAATTATAGATTCAACCATATTGAACTTTGTAATTTATAAAAATATCTTTGCATTTTTTATTTAAATTAAGCCATTATGTTTCATATATATAATTTTGATATAAGTTAACCAATACATAATTTATAATAAAGATCAGTTAATAAAATTAAACATCATGATTATAACCATCTAAGAAACATAAACATCATCTAAAACACACATTTAATTTTGCTAACATCAACTAATTATATATACCTCTAGCACATATAAATGTCATTAATTATCTAGCACACAAATCTAATAATCTAACAGGGAATCATCATTGTGATCACATATAACAAAACACAAGAATTGTCTAACATCATCATCACACACATCTAACAAGCATCATTTAACATACACATCAACATCAACATATAAATTAAGTACATTGATATGAACATAAAAAATGAATG
>ML778371.1:541102-559739 GCA_009831015.1 Picea engelmannii | reverse complement strand
TATAGTAGATGTCATTCTGATCACTGTGTTTATTTTAAAAGGCTAGAAAATGGAAGCTTTATTATCTTGCTATTGTATGTAGATGACATGCTTGTTGCAAGGTCTAATATGTAGGATATAAATGTGCTCAAGAAGAAATTAGCCAATTCATTTGTGATGAAGGATTTGGGTGCTGTAAAGAAAATCCTTGGTATGAGAATAACAAGAGACATGAAAACTTGCAAACTGACATTGTCTCAGGGTGAGTACACAGAGAAGGTGTTGGAGAGGTTTAGAATGCAGAATGAAAAACTAGTTAGTACACCTTTGGCCATCCATTTCAAATTAACTAAGGAAATGTGTCCCAAGAAACAGGAGGAGATAGAATACATGTCCAGGGTCCCATATTCATTAGCAGTTGGCATCTTGATGTATGCAATGGTTTGCACAAGACCAGATATTGCACATGCAGTGGGAGTTGTGACCAGATATATGAACAATCCAAGTAGAGAAAATTGGGAGGCAGTAAAGTGGATTCTTAGATACTTGAGAGGTATTGCTAATCATGCATTATGTTTTGGAGGTTCAGAAATTGTTCTACAAGGATATGTTGATTCCGATATGGCAGGTGATAAAGATAGCAGGAGGAGTACCACAGGGTATGTGTTTACTATAGGTGGAACAACAGTAAGTTGGATTTCAAAACTGCAAAAGGTTGTTGCACTTTCAACAATAGAGTTAGAGTATGTTGTTGCTATAGAGGCTAGTAAAGAGATGATTTGGTTATAGGGGTTTATGGAGGAATTGGGAAAGAAGCAAGAGAATAGCAGGTTGTACTGTGATAGTGAGAGTGCCATTCATATTTCAAAGAACTCAACCTTCCATTCGAAGACTAAGCATATACAGTTGAGGTACCACTTCATACGATATGCCTTGGAATATGGACATTTGAAGTTGGAAAAGATACGCACTAGCCAGAATCATGCAGACATGTTAACAAAGGGAGATACCAGGGAGAAACTGAGTTCCTGCTCAGTTTCAGTTCATCTTCAAGAATGAATATGAAGATGAGAAATTTTACAGGTCCAAGAAGCTTCAACTTCTAGCATATACAACAGTGGTGGAGTTGTTGAGATCAGTCTCCAAGTGGGATATTGTTGGTTGTGGAGCCTGATTATCTTCCTGAATCAGATTTTTTTTTACTTTCAGCTGTGTTTATACCCCATGATGTATTTACACCCCAGAAGTATGTACACTCTTCCACATGGGGGAGTGCAGAGGGGGGGTACCCACTTTGCAGGGTCTGGGGGGGCTATCCCCCTAGCTGGGGGGTCTGGGGGCAAGTGAACCCCCAGCGGGGGTTCGGGGGAGAATCCCCAGAAGGAAAAATTTCCTTGTAAATGTATATTATAATTTCATTGTAAATCTGGACCGTTCATTATAAGGTCGCAGATCTAACAATAGAGATTGTGTTAGGGTTTTTTTCCCTAGAAGGAAACCCTCTTTTATGAGGGAAATGTATTGCGACTATGTTTGACGGTGAATATTGTATTCTGAGATAGGAGACTGTGAGAGAAAGAAGAGGAAGTTACAACGGGTTTGTTGTAGGTTGTATCCCTTCATATGATAGATAATAATAAAGGAAGGACCTAGAAATTTCTCTGGTGGACATAGTCCACACTGGGTGAACCACGTAAATCTGTGTCTCTATTGTATTGTGTATATTCTGTGTTTTGTTTCTGCATTTGTTTTATTTTATCGCTCCATGGTACTATTTTTCTAACAATAACTCCCTTTTTATCTGCCATGGAATGGTATGTATGTCCACTGGAGGGAGAGGGAACATGAGGACATTCATATACTGGTCGATGAGGACCCTGTTGCCATTACCGCATTGAAACAATGTGGGCACCCTGGTTGACTACTGACATCCAGATGTAAAGGAATTCATGATAGAAGGGAAGTCGTTGACTCCAATGGCTGAGGATATTTACTTCTTGAATGGCCTCTCGAGGAGAGGGGAACTAATCAAGCTACGGAAATTTCCCTAAGGGCCTTTCAACATTGAGGACTACATCAGGATGTACTATGAGTTCGGCACAAAGAAGGTAGGTTCTCAAGTTTCTATTCACAACATTATCAGTTTGAAACTGAGGGTGATCTTACTACTTATTGGACGGATTACTAGATCAATGACCCTTCACCAGGCTTCTCGGGCGTACATGCATTGTTCTATTCAATGCCAGGAGGCACATATATATGACTGGAGTATGACCATGATGACATGCATGAAGAGGCAATTGAAAGAGTTCCTAGAGTGCAACAACAAGAACTTTGGGTTTGGCACTATCCTTTGCTCGTTCTTATTCGAGATAGTGCCAAGTCTAAGTCTAAGAGATACTATATGGGGGCATGTGGCCTCCTTCCCAGAAGCATGTAGATGGGAAACATTTCTTCCACGACAGGGGGGAGGGAGGACCATAGAGGCCTTTGATGACAAATTATTTGACTGGTGGGAATGGCACATTCTGATGATAGAGGACTACCCCTACATTGGAATCAACTTTTCAGCGATCCAAACATGCTCATGCCTCCTAGAGAGGAGAGAGGACAAATAGGTAACATGTGTTTTAAAGTTATTTAATTATTAATTGGTTTTATATATATCATTTTTATATGTGTCATAGTACTGAATTTTTCATATCTGTTATGTATAGATGTGGGACCAATGCACCAGGCGGACTTTTGGAGGACTCAACGATGTCCTCAACCGGAGGTGGGACCAACAATAGCTGGTGGAACAACAGTCGCAGGGGGACCTCCAGCCAGAGATGCTGAGAAAGTATTGAGGGAGGTGGAGTGCAACCTCACCATGCTCACTCATACAGTTCCTATGGCCGAGATTGACGGTCTCCCACCTTCCATGTAGCCTCATGTAGTGGGGGTGACACAGACTTGTTTCGACATTTTTCGGTTTTTGGCCAATGTTGTTGTTCACTATGGCAGGGCCAATAGGCCCCGAGCTTAGATAGGATAGACTATTATGTGCTAAGGGAACCTTGGTATGCGTTTTGAGGGCATAAGCCCCGTGATGTATACCGAACCTTATTTTTCGAGGCATTCGTGCCCACCTATGTACTCCTAAAATTTTGACACACACACACACACACATATATATATATTTACAATTTCATTCGTCTTCTGGATCACATTTTTCACAAATGTATGTACATGTGTATGTGTGTGCTTTTTTTTATATGTGTACAACATTCCAATCTAATACTTGATTAGCTTGAGTATATATTATTTGATTTAATCTCCTAGGAACATGGATATACATAATGTAATCAAGGTAACGTTCTAAGAGATGTACCCTAAGGAAACATCGATGCAAAGTAGGATCATAAATGTGGTAGACTCCATTTAACTGGGACAAAACCATCTGAGCATCTAAGTAGACTCGGAGGTGAAAAATTCCATGCAACAAAGTGTTACATAGCAACTCTATCACTGCATTGTACTCGTCGACATTGTTTGTGGCATCATCTAGACATATACCTCCGGAAGATAACAACTGGCTTCTATGTGTGAAAATCACCCAAGTTGTGGAAGCAAGCATCTGAGTGTGTCAGCTAACACCATCCATGAACCCAAAGAACACCTTTGATTCACTTGAAATCTGGCATAGTAAAAAGGAAGACATAAATAGCGACACGTCCATAAAAAAAAAGGACAAAATATTGTATAAGAACTATACATATGTACAAGAACTCACCCAGGCGACCAACCTAAGAGTAATACTTCTTGAGGTAGAACCCATTTCTAGGCTCAACCAAGGCATTTCCCTCAAATTCAACCAGACAGTATGCACCCTTACTTAAGACCTCTTTCATGATGAAAGGTCAGAACCACATGGGTTTGAAGTTGCCTACCCCCAGGGGATATTTGTCTTGATCATAGACTAGGACAAGATCACCTTCAGATAAAACCCGAGGGTGAACAAATCGATCATATTAACACTTGACTCATTACTTATGAGCCTCATTGGCCAAGGTTGCATCACGACATTTCTCATCAATTTTCTCGAGATATAATAGGTGTTCCTCAAGCAGTGAAGAGTCTGACAGTAACTCCACTGCCAACTTTAAAGACAGGATATGGCACTCAATAGGAAAGACTGCTTCCAGCCCATATACAAGTTGAAAAGATGAGAAATCAGTGGCATTCTTTACAGATGTTTTGTAATCCCATAACACTAAGTACAACATCAAATTCCAATTTGACTTGGCAGAATTGATCGCCTGCTGAAGAATACCCTTGAGGGACTTAATCACAGCTTCCACCTAACCATTCGCTTGTGGGTAGTAGGGTGAATAATGTTCTTGCCTCAAACCAATATTTTATGTTAACTTGGACATCATTTTGTTTTGGAAGTGACTACCATGGTCAATGACAAGCTCCTTCAGGATGTCAAACCTTTCTACAATCTGGTTAAAAATGAAAAGAGATGTTGTTTCTCCATCATTGTTAAATGTTGGCATAGTCTCGACCCACTTTGTGAAGTAGTCTACTGCTACGATGATATAATGATGCCCCATGGATGAATTTAGGTGACATGTAGTAAAATCAATCTCCCACTTAGTGAAGGGACTAACAATCATGACATGAAACATGGGAGTGGGATGTGTGCACATCTTCTGAGAGAATATACGGCACGAGTGGCACTTCTTGACCGACTCAACATAATCTTTAATTAATGTAGGCCAAAATTAATTGGCACGTATAATATTTTGGGTTGTTTCCAACCTAGACAAATGACCACCACATGCTCTAGTGTGGCAGTATTTAAGAACAATTTTGCTTCCTTGTGTATAAGGCACTGGCAAAGAATGCAATCTATGCCTCGACAATACAAAGTGTTATCGAATATGAGATAGTTTCATGCCTTATGGAGAATTCGTTGATGCTCATCGCTAGAAGCAGAATAAGGGCACTTCAAATTCTGGAGATAGACTTGTATATCTCCATACCAAGGGTTCGAAGATGCGACCAAAAAAAAGATCTCCTTTGATGGGTGATTCTTCAGGCATGTCATCACTAGATTTGACCAGAATTTTCGAAATAAGTTCCGCAAAGACCAATGGCTTTTTGGATTTTTCAGAAACAAAATCCAATTCAAATTCCTAGAGGATTACAATCCATCTACTGATATTTCCGCCAATGACCTATCGTGTCAACACATATTGAAATGGGTTCACAATGACAATGATGGTGGTCTTGCGAAGCATAATGTAATGATGGAACCACTAGAAAACATGCACTGCTACCAACGTAAGTTTCTAAACATGGGAATAGTTGAGTTTCGATGCAACCAAGCCTCAACTCAGTTAATAAATAACATGATCCTAGAGAAGATCGTCCTCTTGAACAAAGACCATGCTGATGGTTGACTTTGCAGCGAACAAGTACAACAATAAATCTTTGTTATAATCGGGAGGCTAGAGCAAAGGGGCAGACGTAAGGGCACATTTGAACTCTTCAAAATAGTATTCAGTGACTTCATCCGAACATAAAGGGACTCCCTTTTTCAATAGACACATGAACCCTTTAGTGATCTCCGCGTAGTTTGTGACAAACACCGAAGAAATTTCTCTTTTCCTTGTAAGCTCTGAAGCTGGGGTATTCTGCATGGGGGAGGCAACTGAACTATCACCTCAACCTTAAGAGGATCAACCATGATCCCTGTTGTCAAAACAATGAAACCTAAGAGATGACCCGATGTTATGAAAAAATTGAATTTGTTAGGATTCAAGTGAATCCATAGTAGCGACATCGTTCAAAGATTAGTCAGAGGTGTGTGGGATGATCATATCCCTTGCGAGAGCATGATTCTATATCATCAAGATAAGCCTCGACCATATGTCTAAGGTCTTGGAAATAAAAGACATGGCCTGTTGAAAAGTGGCTCCAACATTCTTCAGGCCAAAAGGCATATTACAATATGCAAATGTGCTCCAAGGACAAATAAAAGTTGTTTTATGCTAGTCTGCGGGATTGATATGGATCTAGTTATATCTCGAAAAACAATCCATGAATTAAAAGACCTCATAGCCTGCACATTCATCGATGATCTGAACGATGAATGGGGTGGGAAAATTATATTTCGGACAAGCCTTATTCAAGTCATGGAATTCCATGCACACATGAATCATGCCCTATTTTTTGTTAATTGGAGTGAGATTTGACACCCATTCTGTCAACTATACGAGGTAGATAAAACTAACTTTAAGCAGTTTCTCCACTTCAGCCTTAATCATTGTCGCCTTCCAGGGATTCACCGGACGAATCTTCTGTCGGACCAAATTTTCATTAGGAGAAGTCGTTATCTCATGTTCGACAATTCTTGGGTCTATGACTGGCATTTCCTCGTAAGACCAGGAAAAAAAATCACAAAATTCCTTAAATAACTACGTATAAATTTGAATTTCTTCAGGGCAACAGTCTTCTTTGACGAAAACATTCTCCACGGTGCGAGGGTTTCTGGAGATATCTATAGGGATTGTTTCAGTGATACTCGCCATATTACCCTCAATGTAAACTATGTGTGTTTCCAGAGGATTAATAGGACAAGACCTATCTCCAGTCATAGTCAAAACAAATTTTCCTACCTCTATTCTTCACAACTCTGGGGGGAAGTATGTTCTATGATGGAGATCATCCCAGGGTCTGTCTGGACCACTCAATTCCTCGAGAATTGCCTCATCTAAGGGAAAACCAATTTTAAAGAATATGTATTGGCAAGGGAACCTTGAGACCAAATAGGATCGAGAACTAGATCTAACGCCTGTGTGGGAGTCAAATCGGGGTCAACTGAAGCTTCCTGGACAATGTTGTACACAAATTTTGTCACATACAAGGGCATGGCCATGCCATAATTCCTTGTCCCTTCCATCAAGGTTGATGGGGAAGGAAGAGTCCACAAATCATGAAAGTAAGTCATTCGAAACAATGACATTTGAACATTTTCATCTCTAGGTTGGTCGGGGGCAGCTAATATGAGTTTTACATCTCCAAAAGGAGGTGGGTAATCGAAAGTACCCATCAGTGATGGACACAAACCAACACCTACATTGACGGTGTCGAGTTGAGGATTATCAATCATTGGGACCGTGGATGCACCCAATGAAGGGTCAGGACAGGAGAAGCACAACTGGTCAATGATCACGATTCGACCCTCATTTGGAAACAAAAAGACCCAAAAAAATGTAGCAACCACTGCATGCATTTCATAGGTCCAACTTCTTTCAAACAAAATATTGTAATCGAGAGGCACATCGACCACTTCAAATTCAACGCACATTGTCTTGTGCATGGGGAAAGAAGGAATTATTCCTTGTGGTATAAACGGACAACCATTGAATGTCATAAGGAATGTAGGTGACCGAGACAAAACAGGTCTGCCAATGGCATTCCAACGCACCAATGACATCACGCAAGTCAAGGCATCCTCGTCAGCCACTGTACAAAATATATTCTTAGTAAAATTTTTTGTGGTGTAAGCCACTACTATCTGAAATGAAACGTGGTAAGGAAGACAAGGTTTCAATTTGGTTGGATCAAGAACGATCGCTCCCAAGTTACAATTCTCTGCAGATCCCAAGGCAAATAACAGGGATTTTCTCTATGAAGGGCAGATTTGGAGGACTTCCAAAGTAGACATCGTGCAAGGGGTTTGTGCCAAATCTTCCACAACATAGTATTTATGGGCATCCCTCACATTTGGATTATGTGAATCTTTTTTGAATGCCCCTTTCAGGATGCATGTCATTGTTTCTCCCATCGTCTTCTCAATCTGGAGAGGAAATGGTGGGTTTGTGGATTCTTTACCCTTTTCTATAGAGTCTAGCATTCCATAATCTTGGGCCCTGGTCTCTATATGAGTGCCACCTTTCAACATGTAAACATTCACAACCGAGGTATTACCAGTAGACACGGGGGGTCCTTGACTGTCCCCTTCTGCCCTCAAGGATGTTGAGGCCTGACCCATGCTTTGCCCATGTGGAAATGGGTTTTTCATCATAATAGGTTGTTGTTGCACCAATAGAATTTGAGCCTAAGAAATTCGAGGGCACAGGTGATTCATATAGTCTTTCGTGCAAATTTTGCATGGATACTTCAATTTTCTCTTCTTTGTTTTCCCCCCGCCAACATTGTTATTATCCTTTATGTCCCATTTACCCTTCTTGTTCTATTTTTTGTTCTTTCCTTCTAGCTTCTCATTGACCTTCAGTTTTGTCGAATGCACATTGCGTATGTTTGATGGTTGGGTAGGGGGAACAACTAAACCAAAGTTTTGACTGGTCATCATCTGTTGTATCAAAAATTGTTGCAATTGATTTGACAATAGATCGATGGAATTTCCTTGTGCTCAGCCCACTCTACCATCAACATGTGGTGCATAATTTTTTTTGGCCTTATCGAGGATGGACCGTGGTGCATCTGGAAATATCTCATAGAGTAATCCAGACTGAGAGTAAATCAGTTTGAGTTGTTGTTCTCTCATTATCGTCTCCTCCTATGAAAACACTCTAAAAGTTGCAACATCCTTGGATACAACTGCTACCAAGGACTTTAGGAACCACTCCAACAAGAAATATGGTGGGACCTGTACCTTAATCAATCTCTTCCGATGTCTTCATTCTCGGATGTGATCAAAGATATGATAGGCCTTAGTCTTCTCAAAGTTTTCCAACAATTCGGTGTTGACATCGTATCTCACAGGTATCTGGAAATGGCTTAGGAAGACCATTGCCAAGTCGTTAAAGTAATAATACCTTGAGCGATCGAGCTCAATATACCATTTCACGACACCCCGATAAGAGTGCATTTAAAAAGGTGCAACTATACAGAGTCGTCTCGTAGCGAGTTTGACGAGCACCATAAGTGGAAGGTTTTCACATGATCACCTGGGTCTTCACCGAGCTTGCCTTCAAATTTTTGAATATCCAAGGGAAACTTAGTTGGCATGAGGGGCCAATGAAAATCATGAAAAATTGGGTCGTTGAGAAACATTGACAAGTCTGGCAGATGTAGTGTTTCCAGAAATGGTAGTTTGGGTTGGGTACTATGTACAGGAAAAAGGGGTCCTAGAGTTTGACTAGCACCAGGTTGCTAGGAAAAGTTGGGTTGTTGGCCAGGGTTCTGGTAGAAACTGTGGCCTTGAACAGTGTATGAAAACAACATTTTCTAGGATATCATCGGCTGACTCCCATAATTGGATGACACGGGTTGGGTGGGGATTTCTCCCTGCATTGTGTTCCAAGTATTTTGGAAGGGGATGGCCCCAGCCTATCCAACAGGTATATGAACTCAGCCCTGCCTGGGGTTCCATTGACCATGGAAGGGGTTTCCCCTGATTGACATCCCTTGTGAGGGAAATGATCCCCGCTAAGGATTCCAAAGTCCTTGTGAGGATAAAACTCATGTACTTTCCCCCTGTGTAGGAATAGTTCCCTGCACAGGATTGTGTTTCCCAAAACTGAGGTTTCCCCCAACCGAGACGGAAGCCGAAGAAAAAGCGTTATTACCAAACGCGTTGAACAAGATAATGACATGGATCCCACTGGTGTAGTGTAAGTAGAAGATCCTAAATATCCTACTCCAAACAAGTTTTAGTTAGCATTCAACCCGATGGGTTTTTGGAAAGCACCACCAAGCGAGGGGGACGGAGGACATATATGACCCCCACCATAATGGATAACATTGAAGGGGATTGAAGTGCCCCCAGTAGACCCTTGCACAAGAGCGTTTGAGCTCCTTTCCCATAGAACCATTATCTCTAAGGTGGAGTAGATAAGGACTGAGTTTGAATCGAAGTCAAGCATCCCATATGAAATTGAAGGGCCCATCGCACTCTACGTAAATGGAGCACTAGTCGTCGTTGATGACAGTATCAGACCACTGCCCAACGTAGAGGGATTTGAGACCACTATGGTCTAGACCGACAAAGGTGGGTTAGGAGGCAACAAAATCCCTGTGGTAGTAGCCAAAACAAGAGTATGAGGACTCCTAGACAAAGTAGCAGCATTTTCTTCCATGGCTTCTTGTTAGACTAACTAGCACTCGGCAGGTGTCGCCTTAGGAGGGACAACTTGTACTAACATTGGCACCAAGAAGTCATTGATTAGAGGTTTGGATGGACTGAGAGCTTCTTCTCCAAGGTTATAAATAGTAGGTTCCTCCAAAGTCGAGCAATCTCCTCTCGGAGCAGGCTCGTGCACATTTTTCTTCGGCCTGATCACTTCGAATGACCCTTGTTGGTAAAGTCTTCACCGTAATGGTGGTGGTGGTGGCTCTAATGCAACCAGTGGTAGGCCCTGAAGCCTTCGCAACCGACATAGCTCTTGATCTTCCACTTTGTGAAAATATCAAGGACATAGTAAGGCTTTAAATATAGTTTAAAACCAAGAACACACTAAAAAAATTCCTATAAGATAAATCAAGAAAAGCACTATCTAGTAGGAATAATAGTTACGGAAGCCAATGTTGAAATAATGTAATTGCAAAGAGTATTTTAATTATTATTGATGTATTATTCATTAGATCAATCCCCTATTGTGGATTTATCATGTCGGCTATTGTAAATGACCAAATCCCCTTTTGCGGATTGGTCAAAATATAATTGTAATAGGAAGAATAAGAAGTCAGCCCCATAATATATTAAATAGGCCCCATAATATATTGAAGGTGGTTATAACCACCTAGAAGAAGAAGTTGGCACTTCTAGTGAAGAGACACCTCCATCCACATGTGCCAGAGTTGTATAAATAAGGTGGGTAGTGCCTCATTTAGACACAAACTTACTTGTTCGTTGAGAATCAATTTTCAGAGATGCAGTTGGAGAAGAGAGACAGAGAGAGAGAGAGGCACATTCTTGGGAGAGGACTTTCTATATTTGTTTGAGTTATCTCTTGGCATTGTATTGGCTATCTATAATACGAATTTTTGTTGGGTTTTCTCCTCCATGAGGGTTTCCCAGAATAAATGATGTGTCTCTTGTGATTGTGTATTTCTTAGTGATCCTATCTTATGCTATTGTTATCTAGTGAAATGCAAAGAACTCTAATAATATATTAAACCTTAACATGGAATCAGAGCTAAGTTGAAGAGAGCATCTTTCACAAGAGAAAGAGAAAAATGCCATTGTTGTCATACATGGAAATTAGGGTTTTTTGTTGATGAAGTATTTCATCCATAAAACCATCTAGAAAAGTGCACCCTTCCTCAAGGATCACTTTGGCATCCCCAACGCAACTTTTCAGTGGCTAGATCTCCCGGAAAGTGAAACCCTAGTTTTCACAAAGTACCAGAAGTACTAGAAAACCAAAGTACCAGAGTACGAGAGCAATCAGAGTACCAGAAGCACCAGTCCAGAAATCCGTAGATCAAGTTTGGAGGGGTAAAATTTGGATTTTCTAATATCCAAACACACTAGGATACTCGCCTCAGCCAAACACACCTCCTGGTAAGTTCACAATTTCATTTTGAGCATTTTCTTTTTTGGACATTTTCCTAGCTCCAGGTAAAAGATGTCTACAAGCACTAAGCTTGTTGACAAGCTGGAAGGTGTGGAAAAATTCTATGCATGGAAGTATAGGATTGGTCTCATTCTTGAAGAGAATGACCTAGCAATATTTTTCAAATAAGAAGTGTGGGAACCCGATGATGCTCCAGACAAAGAAAAGCACCAAAAGGACATGATCATGGCCAAAAGAATCATTGCAAATTCAATCAAAGATCACCTGATTTCTTATGTGTCATCAAAGAAGAATCCGAAAGAAATGTTTGATGAACTAAACAGACTAAATGAAGGAAAGAACATAAACCGGAATATGAATCTAAGAACTCATCTCAAGAACACAAGGATGAAAAGAGGAGAATCAATCCAGGAATATTTCTCCAGAATATCAGAATTCAAAGAGCAATTAGAAGAAATTGGAGATACCATAGATGAATACGAACTCATAATGACGGCCCTTAATGGTCTCACAAGACCTTGGGACACATTCATCCAAATGATTTGTGCCAGAATGAAGAAACTAAAATTTGATAGTCTATGGGAAGAATGCATTCAAGAAGAAACAAGAGTATCTAACTGAGAGGCTTTACTAGCAAGAGATGAAGATCAATCCCTAGCTACTTACACTAAAAGAGGAAAAAATAAGTATCACTTCCAGAAATAAACTCATAAAGAGTCTCACCCCCAAAACAAATCTCAACCAAAGATATTCCAGAAGAAAGGACAACGAAAGGAAAGAGATTACTCATTGATCCAATGCTACCATTGTGACAAGATGGGATATGTTGCGAGATATTGTCCAGCTAGATGAGAAGAATAAAAGAGGAAAAATAAGAGACACCATGCCCATGCAGTTGAAGATGAAGATCCACCCGCAAAGATGTTAAGGGAACAAATTAAATACTATGTCTTAATCTCGGCCCTCTCAGGATTGGTAACACCTAGAGAGGACACTTGGCTCATTCATAGTGGTGCATCCAAGCACATGACAGTTCAAAGAGATATTCTCTCTTGCATTTCATAAAATAAGTTTTCTCAGAAAGTTACACTTGGAGATGATTATCAATACCCTATCAAGGGAGTGGGAGAATCAAACTACAATCTTAACTCAGGGAATTCAATGAAGATGAAGGACATACTCTATGTACTAGGTTTGACAAAGAACCTACTCTCCATATCATCTTTAGAGAAGAAAGGCTTCAGAGTTTCCTTTATAGATGGAGAAGTTCTTATGTGGGCTAAAGGATAAACCATGAAAGAAGAAATCGTCATTGGAAAACAAGAAGGTGGCTTGTATAAGATAAAGGGTCACTCAGAAGCTACCATGACCCATGCTATTGATAATGCATGTGAAATTTGGCGTAGAAGATTGGACCACATCAAATACAATGCACTACCATACGTATGAAAAGAAGTCATAGGTCTACTAGAACTCAAGGTTGACCATGAAGGGTGCAATGGATGTGCACAAGGGAAGAACATCAAAAACCCTTTTTTGAAGAGAGACAACAAAGTAGAAGGGGTCCTAGAACTCATTCATTCAGATGTGCGTGGCCCAATGCCATCATCCTCCATCAGTGGGTATGTATACTATGTATCTTTTATTGATGATTATTCTTGTAAGACGTGGGTGTACTTTTCGAAATCAAAAGATGAAGTGTTCAGTAAATTCAAGGAATTCAAAGCCTTGATAGAGAATCTTTCTAAAAGAAAGATCAAGATACTGAGGTCAGATAATGGAGGAGAATACACCTCAAAAGATTTTGTGAACTTATGCAAAGATGTTGGGATCAAGAGGGAGATCACCACTCCCTACAATCCTCAACAAAACGGTGTGCCAGAAAGAAAGAATAGAACAATAATGGAAGCAGTGAAGACCATGATCCATGATCAATATCTTCCAATGTTCTTATGGGAAGAAGAAGAAATGATAGTCATATATGTACAAAACCGATTGTCCCATAGTGAACTTGGGTTCAATACCCCAGAAGATATGTTCACCGGAAAGAAGCCATAGGTAAGCCATCTCAAAATATTTGGTTGCCCAGTATTTATACATATTTCGAAAGAGAAGAGAAACAAGTTGGAACCCTTAGGAAAGAAGGGAATATTTGTGGAATACTATGAGGTCTCCCAGCCCTTCAGGATTTATATACCAGGTCATGATCACATTGAGATAAGGAGGGATGTGACCTTTGAAGAACATGCAGCGCTCAATAAATCAAGAATATGCCAGCTTGAAGAAGTATATGAAGAGGAACCTGTAGCTCCCAGAGTTGAAAAATCAACGAGGGAGGTTCCCAGACTTGCAGAACCATTGAAGGAAGTCATAACTTCCCCTGATGAGGAAGTTCTAGAAGATCATGACATAGTAGAATTTCAAGAACCTCCTCAGATGATGATCTCCCATAAGCGAAATCCTACTTGGTCTAGGGAGCTTATTCAATATGGAGAGAAGTATGGTGTTCCTGAAGGAACCATGAGACATGTGAAGAGACCTAAGAAATTCTCCAGTTACATAGATTTGATGTCTGATCTCATAGAGAAGGATCCTATGTGCTTTGAAGAAGCCATTCAGAAAAAACAATGGGAAAATTCCATGACAGAAGAATACCAATCCATAATGAAGAACGATGTATGGGAAATAGTTCCCAGACTGAAGAGCAAGGATGTTGTATCTTCCAAATGGATCTTTAAAATAAAACATGTTGTTGATGGAATTATTGAGAAGTATAAAGAAAGATTTGTCTCTCGTGGATTTTTTGAAAAGGAAGGCATTGACTATGAAGAGACATTGGCTCTAGTATCCAGATACACTTCGATCAGAACCATCATAGCCCTTGCAGCTAATATGAAGTGGAAGTTGCACCAGATGGATGTAAAGATATCTTTCCTAAATGGTGTCATCGAAGAAGAAGTGTATATAGAGCAAACTCAAGGATTTGAATTTTATGACAGGAAGACTCATGTTTGCAATTTGAAGAAGGCTCTGTACGGGTTGAAGAAAGCTCCTAGAGCTTGGTATGGCATGATAGATAGTTTTCTGATGAGCTTGGGATTTAGCAAGAGTAAAGTAGATTCTAACCTCTACTTCAAGGTTATGATTGATGAGCCGATGATATTTTTTTTTGTATGCAGATGACTTATTCTTAACTGGAGAAGAAAAGATCATCATCGAATGCAAGAAGAAGATCGCTATAGAATTTGAGATGAAAGACCTTGGACTAATGAATTATTTATTTGGTATTGAGGTATGGTAGAGCCCATAGAGAATCTTCCTTAAACAAGGGAAGTATGCAGTCGAAATCCTGAAGAGATGTGACATGTTGGAGTGCAAGTCCATGAATACACCCATGGAAATGAAGTTGAAGCTACTGGTCGACACTTCATCAGAATTGATTGATGTCATGCTTTATAGACAGATCATTGGATCGTTGATGCACCCGACGAACACCAGACCATATATCTATTTTTTTGTGAACAATTTGAGTCATTTTCTAGGAGAACCCATACATGTTCACCTAGTTGTTGCAAAACATGTGATGAGGTACCTTAAAGGTACATTAGATTGTGGTCTCAGTTATGATGGAGATCATGATTTCACATTGAGTGGGTACACTGATTCAGATTGGGATGGAAGTGTCTCTAATGGGAAGAGCACTTCAGGATGTTGTTTCAATTTGGGATCAACCATGATCTCATGGAAGAGTAGGAAGCAATCCAGCATTGCTCTTAGTACAGCAGAAGCAGAATACATTGTTGCATGTTCTGCCAGCTGTGAAGCTATATGGCTTCGAAAGTTGTTGACCGATCTATTCAACCTAGAGATGGAAGAAACCACAATCCTATGTGATAACCAGAGCTGCATAAAGATGATAGAGAATCCTATATTTTATGACAAGTTGAATCACATAGAGATATGATATCATTACATCTGTAACATGGTGCAGAGAGGAGCCATAAATCTCCAATATGTTAGCATAGATGAACAGGTTGTTGATGTGTTGACCAAGCCTCTATCTCATGTAAATTTTGAGCACTTTCGAGATAGGCGTGGTATATTCCGAAAGGACCTCCCTCGAAAGGGGGAGTAGTGTTGTGTTGAGATATTCCAGCCTAGTATTGTGCTTCCAGCTTAATTGTTGTGACATAAATCCAGTCTACTACTGTGCTTCCAACTTGATTGTTGTGTTGAGATATGCTAGCCTAGTACTGTTCTTCAAGCTTGATTGTTGTGACGTAAAGCCAATTTAGTACTGTGTTTCCATATTAATTGCTTTGTTGATATATGCTAGCCTAGTACTGTGCTTCTAGCTTAATTGTTGTGACGTAAAGCCATTCTAGTACTATGTTTCCAGCTTAATTGTTGTGTTGACATATGACAACCTAGTACTATGCTTCCAGCTTAATTGTTGTGACGTAAAGCCAGTCTAGTACTGTGTTGTTGGAAAATGTTTAAAAGATAGCGTATGCTTGTCATTGATGGCAAGTACAACAGTGAATATGGTAGGATCAAAATGTGCATCGACGGACAAACAGGAACAACGTAGGCTCAGGAGGAATTAGTGCAGAGTCGAAATTCTTCCAAGTAAGAAAGATGTGTAAACTTGGAGGAGAAGCGTCGCTAATAGTTGGATCCCATCCAAAATTCACGACAGCATGAGGGCCATCAGATCTGAATAAAAACAAGAAGAGCGCACGCTGAAGAGAAGGATAGATATCAGGCGTTAGATCTGAGCGAACTCGAAAGCTCGTGAGTGGAAGAGCCAAGGATTTGGTGTTAAAGGTCACAAGGTGCGAGGTCGTGAAGCAGCGAAGTGGCGAGAAGATCAGGACCATCCATCTGTGAAGGAAGCGTGGCAGAGATCGAAGAGATCTTGTGAACTTGGGAGTTCACAGGATGAAAGCCCGAATATTGGGTGTTCAAAGTCGCAAGGCGCGAGGACGCGAGGTGGAAAAGTGGCGAGAAGATCAGGACCGTCCATCTGGGAAGGACGCATGGTAGATATCGGAGAGATCTCGTGAACTTGGGGGTTCACAGGATAAAGGCCCAAGTATTGGGTGTTCAAAGTCGTGAGGCGGGAGGACGCGAGGCGGCAAAGTGGCGAGAGATTTATAGCCATCCAACTAGGGAGACAGGTGGTGATAGATCGAGAGATCTCGCGAACTCAGGAGATCGCGGGTTGAGAGTCTAAACATTGGGTACTTCAAGTCACGAGGTCACGAGGTAGTGAGAGAAGGACAGCCTTCGGATCTGGATCACAGGAGGACCATTGGATCTACACGGGGGATCACACGTGGCGAAATATCATCATCTCGCTGACTGGAAAGTCAAAGGAACAACGAATATGCGAGATCACGATTTAATCGTGGTCCATTGGATCAAGAGGACACGTGGCGAAAGTTCATCATCTCGCTGACTACAAAGTCAAAGGAACAGTGAAGAAGCGAGATCATGATTTAATCAAGGACCATTGGATCAAGAGGACGTGTGGCGAAAGATCAGAGCACCATAAAGCTCCATCTCAGAGTTTCGCCTATCGCGACTTGGAGTGACAAAAATCTCCATCTTAGGATCAGCGAGATGCGAGATCACATAATGATCCTGACCATAAATACATCAAAAGATGTGGACCTTTGATCTGAGCTTGACTGTCATAGAGAAGATGAAGAGTCTCAACTGCCAGAGAGGCTGAGGAATCTCAGCATAACCTCCAGTAATGTTGAATGCACAGGGCGAACCACCAGAGAAGTTGAAGAGTCACGATGATAATCATACAGAGCACTCGAGAGGTGGAGGATAATGGTGCAGAGTCAGCATGCAGAGGCATTGCGAACACTGCATGCACAAGGTGCACAGAAGCTACAAATACACGATACAGAGAAGAGATGGGGTTGTTGTTGTTGTTAGAGTTTGTTGTGGTTGTTATTGTTGAAGGTGATTCTTGTATGAAGAAGGAGGAGAGTGTAGCAGTTGAATTGCATAGAAGAGGATCTGTGCAGTGAATGGACATGGCACACAGAGCATAAAAAGTAGAAGAACAGATAGCGCAAGTCATGTGTGCAGGAAGGCAATGAGACAGACAGAGCAACGAGATGTAGCAGAACAGTGATAAGTCGGGTAAGCCATTGTTGAACAGTATATCACTGTAATAAGTTTCAGAAGAAAAGATTTATATTTCAGGGTGGTTGGGTGGTGCTAGGGAGGACTGTTGTCCTCAGAGGTTCAAGTGGGTGCTTGAACACAGGGAGTTGGTGCTTCCTTCTAGTTGGTGCTAGAGAAACCAGGGAGTTGGTGCTTCCTTCTAGTTGGTTCTAGAGAAACCAGGGAGTTGGTGCTTCCTTCTAGTTGGTGCTAGAGAAAACAGAGAGTTGGTGCTCTCGGTAAGTTGTAGCTTGCAAAATAGAGGTTACAGCCTCATTATGATTTGGTTCTCATATGTATGATAATGTAAAGAATGTAACTATTACTTATCATATAAAGAAAAAGAGGTTTTTACCCTGCATGGGTTTCCTCAGGAAATATCTGTCTCTATGTTTCTCATATATGTGACTGATGTTGAATGTGCCATTCTTTATTTCCGTGCATTATTGTGATTATCATTCAGTGTCTCTACAAAGAGTTTAAAAGAACCATAATTGTTTAAGCACGGAAACAACTTATTCAACCCCCCTCTCAGTTGTCCAACAATTGGTATCAGAGCCGACCCCTTTTATCTAAGGGTAGATCCTAGAGCTTAAACATGTCAAGCCATGAAGGAAATTCAACCAATAAGGCCCCTATGTTCAATGGAACAAACTTTTCCTTCTGTAAAGTTAGAATGAGAACCTACATAATGGCTTTAGGTGTAGATGTCTGGGATGTGGTAGAGACTGGCTATGTAAAGCCAGTTGTGCTAACTAATAAGGATGTCAAACTAGAATTTAACTTCAATGATAAGGCTATGAATGTTATCTTGAGTGGGCTTGCAGAAGCAGAATTCGTAAAATTTATGCATCTAGGAACTGCCAAAGAAATGTGGGACAAACTCATTAACAGTTATGAAGGTAATGAGAAGGTAAAGGATGCAAAGCTTCAAA
>ML778371.1:511075-527916 GCA_009831015.1 Picea engelmannii | reverse complement strand
ACTCAAAACAACAACAGCAACAAGATCGAGAAAATGCATTGAAAGCTTTGCGTCTGCATGGCTTCTGACACTCTGCAGCCGCAATCTTTGAATAATCGTGCAACTTGTGGCAGACGCGATAGATCTTCTGACAGTTACATCGGTGAATCGACGTGCTTTTAATTCATTTCAGGACGTCCCCATTATGGCGGAGACGATGTCTAACCACCCTCAACCGCCTCAATAACTGCTTCTTGGGATTGAGAACGGCCAGGCCAACTCAGCATCTCGGGATAGGGAAGACTTCTTGCGCTGCCACCTAGAACAACCAAATAGCTTGAAGGACGGACATGAGGGCCATCGCGGAGGACATGGTGTATGGTGGGAGTGATGGCAAAGAGGGATGACAGAGGATGATCCATGGCGGAAGGCATCCAGGTAGATGGGGAGAAGACAGGAGAAACGAGCTCGCCTTCGGGTGAGAAACTAATGTGGAAAGGGAACGGGACGCGTGGCAGGAAATGAGCGGATGGTGGGAAGAAAGGGGAGCCACGCGGACCAAAGAAGGGATGCGAATGGATGACACACGACAGCAGGGGAAAGGCGGAAGGAAGAATGAAATGACAGGAGGAGGGCCCACGCTGGTTAAACACGGGGTAGCTGAGAGGAGCGGGGCTACACAAGCACCGTTGATTTTGGTCCTACAATCTTGGCCGTCGGGAAGCTGCACATGGGATCTCGGACCCCCCCCTCCGCTTACAGGTAGAANTTCATCGTCGTTGATCCGGGTGCGCTCATCTGGCCCATTGGAGAGGTGTGCCCCCGATCTCGGACCCCCCCCCCTCCGCTTAAAGATCGGAAGGCAAGGGGGGTCCGAAATTTGCTATGCGCCGTCGATCTGGGCGCGCAAATCTGGACCGCCCGGTCTTGCTAGCTGCTTACCATAGGTGCTTTATCGCCCGAAACTTTGGACAAGTGGGTTTTTACCCCTTCTTTTGTGTTCTACCCCCCTATGCAAGAAATATCGCTAACATTTGGCTCCATGCGGGATAGAGTTGTCCCTGTGATGCTCTAAGAACTCCTTTGCAGACTTAGTGCCTTTGTTGTTGGGCTATGGAGTCATTTATTAGTCCGGAAAACAAAACAACAACAAAAACAATATTTACAAAGAAAAAATGGAACGAGCCGTCTGCGGCTCACAGAAAACATTTCTTTAAGAAGTGCCCATTGATTGGGCCACTAAAGACTTCATTGCCTTCCAGATCCTGCAACCTGTAAGTGTTGTTGGAAAACACTTCAAGGATCTTGAAAGGCCCGAACCAGAGGGCATCAAATTTAATATGTTTTCCCTTCTCCTGCCTGGGTGCATCCCACTTGAGCACCAGATCACCCTGCTCAAACTCTTTCTTCTTGTTTTTCCTGTCAAAATCCTGCTTGATCTTCTGCTGACGATTGTAAGCTCTGTCCAGGACCTTCTCTCTGATCTGCTGCACTTCCACCATCTGATGAATTCTTCTGAGTATAAGATTAGGTTCCCCCTCATAGTCATGGAGAAAATTTGCCACAGGCAAGGCGAGCTGAGTGGGGAAAACTGCCTCAATCCCATAAACAAGCTGGAAGGGTGAGAGACCCAGGGATTTCTTCATTGTCACTCGGTCGGCCCAAAGTGCAAATTTGAGCTTTGAGTCCCAGACCCTTTTATTATCCTCCAATAGCTTCTTGATAAGCTTGATTAGACTTTTATTATAGGACTCTGCCATTCCGTTTCCCTGAGGATAGTAGGGAGTGGAGTGGATCATTGAAATTCCAAACTGTTCACAAAATTTGATCAGAGGCTCTGACTGAAATGGGGAAGCGTTGTCAGTGACGATTTTGCTAGGGCAGCCAAACCTAGCAATGATGTCCTCCAGGAAGCTGATGATTACTTTGTGAGAAGTGCTTCTGGTAGGGACAGCTTCTATCCATTTAGTGAAGTAGTCAATTGATGTCAAAATCCATCGGTGCTGACCACTTGAGGGAGGATGAATTTCCCCGATAAAATCCAGTCCCCACTGTTGAAAGGGAGTTGAGACCACCACAGTTTTCAATGGCAGGGATTTGAGCTGCTGCTTTCCTGAGAATTTCTGGCATTTGATGCAAGCTCTAATTTCCCTGCAGACATCAGGAAATAAGGTGGGCCAGTAGTACCCAGCTCGGAGGATCTTGTGAGCAGTGGTTTTCCAAAAATAATGGCCTCCACAGAGACCACTATGGAAATCATTCATAACCTTCTGGGCCTGTTGTGGGTCCAGAAACATCAGTAATATCCCCTGGGGATCTTTCCAATACAAGGCTCGGCCAATAAGACAATACCTGACAGCTTTGAGCTTTAAAGCTCTCGCCTTGCTCTTTTCCATCCCATCAGGGGGCCTCAACTCCTGCAGGAAATATAAGATATCTTTGTACCAGGGGCATGTTGCTAGTGGCACAGTGCCTTGGGAACCCCTGTCGGATGATTCAGCTTGTTCATGGATCAAATTGATTTCCAAGGCTTTATAATTGGATTCGTCCAGGAGCTTGGCCAAACCTTGCCCTTTTATTAGCTTAGTGGGCTTGATATCCAGGTCAAATTCTAGGATCTTAGCGATCCATTTACTTCGTTTCCCGTCTATGTCAGGCTGTATAAGGATGTCCTTCACAGAGGTTGAAGGGACATATGCAATAATCTTTGAGTGTAAGACATAGACCCTGAAAGCCTTGAGAGCTTTCACCCAGGCATAAGATTGCTTCTCCATGATCTTGTATCGGAGCTCTGCATCTCTCAGCGCCTTACTAAAGAAGGCAATAGGATGCTCTTGCCCTTGATTGTTTTTCTGCAACAGAACCACTGCTACTGTGTCAAAAGAAGCAAAAGAGAATATCATAAAATCTTTAGAATAATCTGGACTGACTAGCACAGGAGCCTCGGTCAATGCTTTCTTTATTTGGTCAAAAGACTTCCTGGGTTCAGCAGTCCATTTTATTTCATGGCCCTTCCTGAGCATGGCTGTGATATGTTTCACCAATTCAGCAAAATTTGAGACAAACCTCCTCTGGAAATTAATCCTTCCCAAAAATGCTTGGACTTCCTTTTTAGACCTGGGAAGTGACAGGGCCTGAATCGCTTCCACCCTTTCGGGATCAATTCTTACTCCCTCTGCTAAGACTATATGGCCTAACAGTTTCCCTTATTGCATAGCAAACAATGATTTCTTGGGATTTAGGGAAAGGCCAAACTTGCAGCACTTCAGGAAAACCCTCTTCAAGTGGGAGTGGTGCTCAATATCAGTCTTGGAGAAGACTGTTATGTCATCTAAGTATATTACCACGAACTTATCTTTTTCCCCGATGAAGGCTATGTCCATGGCTCGCTGAAACGTTTATCCCGCGTTCATCAGCCCGAATGGCATCTTGGCATACATGAATGTGCCCCAAGGCGTGGTGAAGGTTGTCTTTTCTCTGTCTTCTAGCATGATTGATATCTGATTATAGCCAGAAAAGCCATCAATCATAGATATCGTAGATGCACCAGTGACCCTCTGCAATATATGTTCCATGTTGGGCAGGGGGTAATTGTCCTTCCTTGAACTCCGGTTCAGGTTCCGGAAAGCAACACAGAGCCTGATCTCTCCGCTCTTCTTTCTTACTGGAACCAAATTGGCTACCCAGCTAGAGTATCTCAAGGGGACTATGATTTGGGCATCCATCAGTTTTTTCACCTCCCTCTCCATGACAGGTAACAGCGTAGGATTTATCTTTCTCAGCTTCTTCTTGAAAGGTCTGGCCTCCTCCTTCAGTGGGATCTTGTGCTCAATGACTGACGTGTCGTATGTCTTGAGGTCTTCATAGGTCCAGGCGAACACGTCGGAAAACTCCCTCAGCAAATCAGTATACCCGATCCTCTGCTCCTCAGTCAAACTACTCGACAGCTTGACAAACTTAGGCTCCTCTGATGTGCCTATGTTACATTCAATCGTATCAGCATCATCACCTGAAATTCTTCCCTTTACAGACACATCGTTCCCATCGAACAATCTTTCTAATGGGATCAAACCTCGTGGTATATGATTGCCCGGTAGTTGAATAATCCGATGATCAACAACTTTATTCAACAACTCCCCAGGGTGGTGGTCAGGCTCCTCATCAGGGTCCTCATCTATATGCAATGCAGAGAAGTCATCGATGGATTGGAGGAATTTCTCAATTTCCTGATCATCTTCAAATACCCTCCAATGTTTGACATTGTCCGGTACAGAGGGTTTGTATCTTATTTCCACCTCCGATCTGTCAGTGGGTAGTGCAGGATCTTCGAACAGACTAGCTGAGAAGGCTTGAAAATCGACTGGAGCATTTTCTTCCCATGGAATGAAAGAGATGTTGAAAGCTAGGAAGAAACTATCAATTAAATCCCATACCTCGTTTCTGTAATTCTTGAGGCGAGGGTGCTTGGTCTGATAGACGTTTTTGACCTGCTGGACAACTAATTCTGCATCCCCGAACACAGCCATCTCCCTGATTCCCATTTCTTTTGCAGCCCTCAATCCTAGAACCAGAGCCTCATATTCTGCCACATTGTTACTGACTTCGAATTCCAGCTTGTATGACAGTGATATGGTTTCCTGAGAAGGGGACTTGAAAACCACTCCGGCACCTGCACCTATACTGGAAGAAGCTCCATCAAAGAACATCTTCCAAACAGAAGTGGTTGAAGGAGGCGTCTCCTGATTAAGACTGAGCTTCTTTCTGATGTGCAAAGGGGGCTCAGGCTCATTGGTGATCTGCAATAAGCTAGATCCTAATTCAGTGTCTAGGGCATAAATGGGATGATTAGTGGGGTTTGCTTCATCACTGACTATGTAGGCTAGCTGGGCTTCTCTGTACAGTCTCCTATGTTCCCCCCTAAAGACTGGAACGGTGGCATAGGTGAGATCCATCTGTAATGTCCCTCCAAGTCTCTTAATCCAAGACCTTGACAACAGCATGCCAAACTTGGGGGGAACATCATCTACCACTATATCCATGACCATACTTTTCATGGGTAGCTGAAACAGGGAAACCACCAGGTACTTAATAACTCCCAAACATTGTACCCTCCTGGAGTCAAAGGAATAGAGGTCATGATAAGCTCTGGTGACTTCTAATCCTAACTCCTCCATGACGACTTTAGGCATGAGGTTGTGGGAGGCCCCTGAATCCATTAAGCAATTATGCAACACTTTATCATGTATGTTCAGGGAGGTGTAGAAGGGAGGGGATGAATCGTCTCTGTCTTCTACCATGGGACCTAGGACCACTGCAGGCCTTTCATCTTGGAGGTTTATGCAGTCTCTGGAAGGGCCAGAGGCTTCAGATTTTAACAGGTCGAAGAAGCGTTTTTTGAATTCCCCATGTTTGATTAACTCAGTGAGGGGCACAGGGATTCTGATCTTTTAGATTTCATGCTCAAAATTAAAGGAAGATGTGAGCTTTGGAATTTCTCTAATCTCAGAAGCATGAATTTGAATGATGGGGGAGAGAGGTTGGGCCTTCTTACCTTTATGGATGTCTGGTACCTCGTCAGTAGGCTTCTGTGCTCTAGTGGATGACTCAGGAACTTCAGGTGCTGCTGCTTTTTTGTCAGACCTCAAGTTGTATCTGCCTCGACCGCCGCTGGCTTTGTCTGCTTTGCTGAGTTCGTTCAACTGACCATCCATGAGAGAATCTTCATATGTTGATTTGGTCAGATGAGGGAAAGGGGGAGTGACCTCTAGACTGTGAATCTTTGGCTCAAGTTCGTCCACTTCCCCTTTCTCTTCATCTACCATGAAATTGTTCTGGAAGGGAGCCTGAATTCTTTGGTCATCTCTGTCTCTTTCCTTCTCTTTGTGCATAGTTGGAGGAGCAAAATTGTTTGGTCTTCTAAAAACTCCTTTATTCTCTGTGTTCTGAGGGCCCTTATACATCTTCCTTCTTTCCACTTCTTCTTTAAGAACGTTCATTATTTGTGCTAGCTCGCTTACCTGAGGGTGGGACAATGATGGGCCAGAGGTGTTAGAGTCAGAAGTCGAGGCTTCTGATTTTCCATTTCTTCTATCTGTGTTGGCCTTGTTCCTCAATCTGTCTGCTGCTAATATATTGGACTCCACCTCTATAGCTACATCTTGCATCTGAGCTAAAGAGGTGGCTCTCCTTTCTCTTAATACGAAACAGAAATCAGGGTCAAAATCACTAGCATATGAAATTTGAGCAGAGGCTTCAGAAGGTTTTATCTCTGCAGGAATCTTGTTATACATCTTATTGAATCTTTTGGAGAAGTCAGAGACTGACTCCCCTTCCTGCTTCTTCAGGGACCCAAACTCAGTCATGTAACATATGTAATCCTTTCTATCCCCCAATTGTCTCAGGAAAACATTATCCAGAGCCTCAATCCCAGCAATAGATCTAGGGGCCAGCCCCTTGAACCACTTCCTAACTTCACCATCTAGGCTCTGGACGAAGACTCTCATCCAGACATCTTCATTCTCAATATTCAGGTTGTCTGCATAGCTGTAGAAGGAAGCCAGGTGCTCTTCAACAATGACATCTCCCTCACTACTGAACTTGGGCATGTATTTCAAATAGTCTCCAGCAGGGAGAGGGTTCAAAGGCTGAGGAAGAATCAAAGGAGCATATCTAGCAGCGACTATGGAATCCATTCTGTTTGGAGGGGGATTCACACTAGCCATGGGGATGTTGAGTGGAGGAGAACTCGGAGGAGATGGAGTGTAAATAGGTGAGGAAGGAACAGAGGTCCTCACAGGAGATGACGGGGGAAACAGGGAGAAATCTAAGGGACCTGAGTGTGCAGGTGTCTCTCTCTGTGCGGCAGTATTAATCACAGGAGGAGTAATGAGACCTCCTGATAGGGGAGTGACAAGGATCTCTCTTTCTGACACTAGACCAGGAGGGGAAAACTCAGCAGGAACACTCCCAAAGTTCAAAAAATGGGAAACTTCAGAGGAAGGACGACTAGGAAACTCAGAATCTAAAAATGGAGTTCTCACAGAAGGGGAGGGCGTATTACCTTTTTCATCGATGGAGATTTCTCTCGCAACTCTCTTTCCCTTTCTGCACACCGCTTCCAAGTCTACTTCCGGTGTGACCAACGGCAAATGTGGATTTGACCTCATGTGTCTGCCTCTCGAAGCCACAGTTGATAGAACAGGTTCTCCCCAGCGGAGTCGTCACAGTGGAGTCACCAGGTGCACAGTAGCAATCTTCAAGTTTTGATATCTGATGCACCTTCATAAATCAGTTAGTCGTTGTCATTCTGCCCAGGGAAAATCTTCAACTTCGTCCCCAGCAATGGCGCCAGAAATGTTGGCTATCGGAAGTCACCCCTGGATTGCTAGCAGGAGCAGAGCTCGACGCCCATCAGATTATTGTCACGATTTGTTTAAAGGGTGATCAAATGGAGGGAAACTCAAAACGGCACAATCTCAACTCAGAAACTAGACCAGGTATGCATGAACGAGTGAGGTCTTGTATAAACTCCAAACAATGAGTCGTAGTAAAAGGGTGAGCGGGTGGAAGACTTATGTAAGAAAAGCGGTCTACAATAAACATCAAGTTCATCACAGACTAGAGAAGAAGTGCATTCAAACGCAAAATCCTTTTACATTCAAATACATATACCAGAGAATACAAAGATGCCACAACAAATCCTTTATCGCAACAAGATTATTAAGTCCACGTGAATCCTTCACTGTGAACCCTCTAGTAAAGATGAAACAAAGATGGAAAAGAAAGGAAACTGTTTGTTATAAACCAAGAAGTCTCAAACACAGAGGCATAACCAGGAAACCAAAATATCGCTGAAACTACACAGTTGGGAGCTTAGTTCTACCATCGATAGATACAAAAATGGAAAAAATGCCTACATATACTCAAAACAACAACAACAACAAGATCGAGAAAATGCATTGAAAGCTTTGCGTCTGCATGGCTTCTGACACTCTGCAGCTGCAATCTTTGAATAATCGTGCAACTTGTGGAAGACGCGATAGATCTTCTGACAGTTACATCGGCGAATCGAAGTGCTTTTAATTCATTTCAGGATGTCCCCATTATGGCAGAGACGATGTCTAACCACCCTCAACCGCCTCAATAACTGCTTCTTGGTATTGAGAACGGCCAGGCCAACTCAGCATCTCGGGATAGGGAAGACTTCTCGCGCTGCCACCTGAAACAACCGAATAGCTTGAAGGACGGACATGAGGGCTAGCGCAGAGGACATGGTGTATGGTGGGAGTGATGGCAGAGAGGGATGACAGAGGATGATCCATGGAGGAAGGCATCCTGGTAGATGGGGAGAAGACGGGAGAAACGAGATCGCCTTCTGGTGAGAAACTAATGTGGAAAGGGAACGGGACGCGTGGCAGGAAATGAGCGGATGGTGGGAATAAAGGGGAGCCACGCGGACCAAAGAAGGGATGTGAATGGATGACACACGGCAGTAGGGGAAAGGCGGAAGGAAGAATGAAATGACAGGAGGAGGGCCCACGCTGGTTAAACACGGGGTAGCTGAGAGGAGCGGAGCTACACGAGCATCGTTGATTTGGGTCCTACGATCTTGGCCATCGGGAAGCTACACATGGGATCTCGGACCCCCCCCCTCCGCTTAAAGGTAGAAAGGCGGGGGGGGGTTCGAAAAGGTCTTCATCGCCGTTGATCCGGGTGTGCTCATCTGGCCCGTTGGAGAGGTGCATCCCCGATCTCTGACCCCCCCCGCCCCCTCCGCTTAAAGATCGGAAGGCAAGGGGGGTCCAAAATTTGCTATGCATCATCGATCTGGGTGCGCAAATATGGACCGCCCGGTCTTGCTAGCTGCTTACCACGGGCGCTTTATCGCCCGAAACTTTGGACAAGTGGGTTTTTACCCCTTCTTTTGTGTTCTACCCCCCTATGCAAGAAATATCGCTAACAATGAGAGAAAAAGCACCAGTGGAGGAGCATTCTTCTTGGGTAACTCCTTAGTAGCCTGGCCTAGTAAAAAGCAAGGTTTCATCTCTCTATCAACCACAGAGGCAGAGTACATTACTACTGCTACCTGTTGCACACAGGTATTATGGATGATTCAGACACTTACAGACTTAGAGGTAAAATATACTGCATCGATCCCAATTCATTGTGATAACACAAGTGCCATTAATGTGTCTAAAAATGATTTCCTCCACTCCAAGACAAAACATATTCCCATAAAATATCATTTTTGGAGAGAGCAGGTCACCAATTAGATTTTTTAGGTCCATTACATTCCCACTACAGAACAAATTGCAGACATCTTTACTACGCCCCTCGCCAAGACACCGTTTGAATATCTCAGACAGAAGTTGGGTGTCATTTCGTTTCATACCTAAAAGAGTCCATCTTGTTAGGGGGAGATTTGTATTGTTTGATTATCCAATGCCTCCTAAATTTACTACAATAGCTCAGGGGGAGCAGGTCACTTCTTTGACATTGATGTCAAAGGGGGAGAAAATAATTTGGGTCGGGTGCCTTAGTTGCCATCAATGCCAAAGGGGGAGATTGTTGGAAAATGTTTAATAGATAGCATATGCTTGTCATTGATGGCAAGTACAATAGTGAAGATGGAAGGATCAGAATGTGCATCAATGGAAAAACAGGAACAACGTAGGCTCAGGAAGAATTAGTGCAGAGTCGAAATTCTTCCAAGTAAGAAGGATGTGTAAACTTGGAGGAGAAGCATCGCTGATCATTGGATCCCATCCAAAATTCCCGACAGCATGAGGGCCGTCAGATCTGAATAAAAACAAGAAGAGCGTGATCTGAAGAGAAGGATAGATCTCAGGCGTTAGATGTGAGCGAACTCGGAATCTCGTGAGTGGAAGAGCCGAGGAATTGGTGTTAAAGGTCGCGAGGTGCGAGGTCGCGAAGCAGCGAAGTGGCGAGAAGATCATAACCATCCATTTTTAAAGGACGCGTGGTAGATATCGGAGAGATCTCGTGAACTCGGGAGTTCACAGGGTGAAAGCCCGAATATTGGGTGTTCAAAGTCGCGAGGCGCAAGGACGCGAGGCATCGAAGTGGCGAGAAGATCAGGATCGTCCATCTGGGAAGGACGCTTGGAAGAGATCGGAGAGATCTCCCGAACTCAGGGATTTGTAGGATAAAGGCCCAAGTATTGGGGGTTCAAAGTCGTGACGCACGAGGACGCGAGGCGGTGAAGTGGCGAGAGATTTATAGCCATCCATCTGGGGGGACAGGTGACGAGAGATCGAGAGATCTCGCGAACTCGGGAGTTCACAGGTTGAGAGTCCAAACATTGGGTACTCCAAGTTGCGAGGTCGTGAGGTAGCGAGAGAGGGATAGTCGTCGGATCCGGATCACAGGAGGACCGTTGGATCTGCACGGGGGATCACACGTGGCGAAAGATCGTCATCTTGCTGACTGGAAAGTCAAAGGAACAACGAAGATGCGAGATCGTGATTTAATCGTGGTACGTTGGATCAAGAGGACACATGGCCAAAGATAGTCATCTTGCTGACTGGAAAGTCAAAGGAACAACGAAGACGCAAGATCATGATTTAATCAAGGACCGTTGGATCAAGAGGATGCGTGGTGAAAGATCAGATCACCATAAAGCTCCATCTCGGAGTTTTGCCTATCGCAACTTGGAGTGATGAAAATCTCCATCTTAGCATCAGTGAGATATGAGATCACGAGATGATCCTGACCATCAATACATCAAAAGATGTGGACCGTTGATCTGAGCTCCACTATCATAGAGAAGATGAAGAGTCTCAACTGCCAGAGAGGCTGAGGAATCTCAGCATAACTCTAGTAATACTGAACGCACGGGGTGAACCACCAGAGGAGTTGAAGAGTCACGATGATAATCAGACAGAGCACTTGAGAGATGGAGGATAACGGTGCAGAGTTAGCATGTAGAGGCATTGTGAACACTGTATGCACAAGGTGCACAGAAGCTATAAATACACAGTACAGAGAAGAGATGGGGTTGTTGTTGCTATTAGAGTTTGTTGTGGTTGTTGTTGTTGAAGGCCATTCTTGTATGAAGAAGGAGGAGAGTGCAGCAGCTGAATTGCACAAAAGAGGAGTTGTGCAGTGAATGGACATGCCACACAGAGAATAAAAAGCAGAAGAATAGATAGCGCAAGTCATGTGTGCAGGAAGGCAATGAGACAGACAGAGAAACAAGATGCAGCAAAACAGTGGTAAGTCAGGTAAGCCATTGTTGAACATTATATCACTGCAATAATTTTCAGAAGCAAAGATTTATATTTCAGGGTGTTTGGGTGGTGCTAGGGAGGACTGTTGTCCTCAGAGGTTCAAGTGGGTGCTTGAACACAGGGAGTTGGTGCTTCCTTCTAGTTGGTGCTAGAGAAACCAGGGAGTTGGTGCTTCCTTCTAGTTGGTTCTAGAGAAAACAGAGAGTTGGTGCTCCCAACAAGTTGCAGCTTGCAAAACAGAGGTTATAGCCTCATTATGAGTTGGTGCTCATATGTATGATAATGTAAAGAATGTAACTATTACTTATCATATAAAGAAAAAGAGGTTTTTACCCTGCATGGGTTTCCTCAAGAAATATCTGTCTCTGTGTTTCTCATATATGTGACTGATGTTGAATGTGCCATTGTTTATTTCCCTACATTATTGTGATTATCATTCAGTGTCTCTACAAAGAGTTTAAAAGAACCATAATTGTTTAAGAATGGAAACAACTGATTCACCCCCCCCCCTCTCAGTTGTCCAACATGTGCTTCTAGCTTAATTGTTGTGACGTAAAGCTAGCCTAGTACCGTGCTTCCAACTTCATTGATGTGACGTAAAGCCAGTCTAGTATTGTGATTCCATCTTAATTGTTGTGTAGTGTGACAACCTTGTGTTGTGATGATGATCCAGCCTCGTGTTGTGATGATGTGACCAACCTCGTGTTGTGATGATGATGTATTAGTTTTATACTAATCCATATTGATGCAGATGATGATTTCATTCCATTGAGAACGACGATGGCATTGATGAGAAAAACTTCCAATGGTTTATAGATATGCCAATCAGTGTTCCAAGATGATATTGATGGTGTTGTCCTCTCACCCACCTGATGTTGTTGATGATGTTGTCGTCTCTCTCGCCTGATTTTGTTGTAGAATACCCTTCTTGTTAAGGGGGAGTGTTGAAATAATGTAACTGCAAAGAGTATTCTAATCATTATTGATGTATTGTTCATTATATCAATCCCCTAGTGCAGATTAATCATGTTGGCTATTGTAAATGACCAAATCCTCTTTTGCGGATTGGCCAAAATATAGTTGTAATAGGCAGAATAAGAAGTTAGCCCCAAAATATATTAAAGAGGCCCCATAATATATTAAAGGTGGTTATAACCACCTAGAAGAAGAAATCATCCCTGCCAGTGAAGAGACACCTATGTCCACACGTGCCAGAGTTGTATAAATAAGGAGGTTGGTGCCTCATTTAGACACACACTCACTTGTTCATTGAGAAGCAAGCTTCAAAGCTGTAGTTGGAGAAGAGAGAGAGAGAGAGAGGCACATTCTTGGGAGAGGACTTTTTGTATTTGTTTGATTTATCTCTTGGCATTGTATTGGCTATCTATAATAAGAAACTTTTGTTGGGTTTTCTCCCCCATGACGGTTTCCTAGGATAAATGATGTGTCTCTTGTGATTGTGTATTTCTCAGTGATCCTATATTATGCCATTGTTATATAGTGAAATGCAAAGAACTCTAATAATATCTTAAACCTTAACAACCAACATTAGAGAAACTTATTGGTGAAAGTGCAACTCAAACATGGAAGGACCCTTTGGGTATACTCTACAAAGTGTGACCCGACGTTTTCCCTATGTACCACGGTATACCCGTGAAGTCACCCATATAAGTCCCTATAATATAGGAAACTAAGTTTCCATCTTGCAAATAGTCACTAGGAAGGTACAATCGACATTTGAGTGGACCACAATGAGTAGGATAACAAGTATGAAACCTATCGAGAGTATCAATCAAAAGTGGTTCAGAAGACAATAGAGGATCTCAAACAGATTCTAGGTCCATGAAGAACTGTAGGCAAATGCAGGATATAGTATTCCTAGGATAGATCCTCAATATTTGTTTCCCACTACGTTTAGTCTGGATTTGGAGGGGTTATCTCCTCTACCTTTCCTCATGCGACCTTGTGTTTAGCCCCTATGTTATAGGGGGGTCCCGGATAACTTTTATGTCACTGGACCTTAACACTCTCTAGCTCTAACTCCAGTGTTTTCTTAATGGCCTTGAAGATTTTCCTCTCTAACCTAATTCAAGTCCCTAACCCTAAAGAAAACATCGTTAAGAAACTCTTCAAGGTCGTTAAGAAAACACTGGATTCAATGCTAGGGAGTGTTAAAACCCTAAACTAGTTGGTTGACCCTACAAACATAGAAGTCTAATTAATTTTAGATTTAGTGTTCATTTTAATAAAAAAATTACTCAAAGGATATGGCGGTGAAACTAGTGATGTTATGAGAGATGAAAAGAGGATAAAACGATGAGACTATGAAAGAAAAATTACTTCTAATCAAAGATTTAGAACTAACTCTTTGTAACCAACTTTTCTTTCACTAACTTTTTTCAAGATCTTTAAAAAGAAGACCTAAAACGAAATTTCTCTTGACTACAAGCTACTTAAGTTTCAAGAAATCAATAAAGAACTTAAAAGGAAGACTCGTTTTCCTTTCTAGTAAAATAACTAACTCTAACTACTTTACCAAACTAAAAATGATTTTTTTTTTTTTTAAATGCTTCAAACAAAAAAACTGAAATAAATCATTTTTTCTCTTTTTTCAAAGAAAATGAAAGGGGTAAAAAGAACACCAAGACAAGACTAAAACAGATCTTTGGACCACCCCAGATCACAGGGAATCACTAAAGAAACCAAATAGGCATACCAATCATTCAAAGACTTTCTTAAAACCCTTTCAGAAGTAAACACAAGAAACTTCAAAAAGACAAGTAAATTGAAATCTATCCCAAGCTATGGCTATAAAAACAGAGACTTTGAACTATATAAAGAAACCCCGAGAAGTATAAACCACAATCAAGAAAGAGGTTGGTTGCCTCTTTTTCAAAAACATTCTTGAACCAGATACGTTATTGTTCCTTCAGTAGCCTGTGTATGTACACGGGTTGTTTACTTATCAGAGAGCGTATGTATGCGGGTTGACCCAAAGCAGGGCATGTACACCTTTGTAGTTATTTAAAAAAAAAGAAATAGACAGTCTTATAGGGTAGGGATAACTGGTATGGCACTGAAAGGTGACCATAATCCATTAAAAGACTCAGAAGACTCAACAGAAACTTGAAAAGAAAAAAAAAACAATTAGACAACCCAAAATCCCCTAAAAAACCCTAGAGGCTTACCCAGTATGGTTGCCAGTTATGCTAGAGGGGGAAACCCCCTTATGACTACAACATGGCTCAAAATGTAGGAAGATCAATTAACCATCTAAAATTCAAATAATTATCTAAACTACCCCAAACATACCAAAACTAATAAAAGAAAAGCAAAGATAAGGGAGATCGGGTAACTATCCCTCTACTCCACGTCTCATGATGATCCCTTTGCACTTGAAAGTTTTTTTGAATGCACGCCTCCTCCCAAGGCTGACCTGCATCAAAAATTGACAAACAAAAAACTACAATCATGCTATTACATATACAAATTAGGGTTAGTTGTTAGAATGCCAAAACATAAATCAATAAAAGCATTTACTACACCATGATTTGGGACAGGAAAAATAATTATTTTATTAGTAACTCAATGATTATACCTTTACAATCAAATTTGGCTACCATTCTACGAACCTGGTCTGGGTCCCTCTTCACAAAACTCCAAGTGCAACTTTGTATGGATTTTCCTCTCAACCTTTTTATCTCTTCTTGGGAAGTGAATGGGTTCTGATGGAGGAAGAAGGGCTAATAATGGAATACTAGGCAATTCTTACAAAAGCGCTGCAATATCTTGGGCAAGGAAGGGAACTGAAATCGAGCAGAGTTTCACTATTATTATGCTTAGATATAAAATGAGATCCAAACACCTCATTTTATATGACAAAAGGATGGTTATTCAGTTGGGTGATGGGCTATAGCAGGTGGATTAGTTGGGAAACTACCCAATATCCCATAATCTCAATGAATTCCTTGCAATTTTTTATTTTTTGCAACTTTTGCAAGTATACGCGAGATGTGATGGCGTAGCATGCATATGTATGCGAGCTGTAGTGGTGAAAAAAGTGTATGTATGTGGACAGTAATGGTGCAGGGTGCATACATATTCAAAAAAATGGCTTTTAGGAAGAGCAACTCAATAGTGCTTTGGCAAAAAATGCAAGTAAGAGGGGCAAAGGCCATCTATGCATGTGTAGAGAAATTTAGGGTTATAATAGTGCATTTTTTTATTTATTTAACCCTATCATGGTGTTCTCAATTGTTAGATGCACCGATGCTTTCGATTTTACATAACGCACTGAAATATATATTTTTTTTAAATAAACCTACCACGATGCGCCCTTTTAGGATTATATAAGCATCAGTGTGTTTAGTTTAAATATACACATTGGTTTGCTTTCAAATTTATCTAAATTTTTATTTGCACATAAAATAATATATTCATCTTAAATTATCCTAAAATAGTATAGTCATCATAATCACACACAATTGTCAATTAGCAACTAATATAGATTAGAAATTACCAGTAATATAGATTATAATTTTTCTAGACTGAAAGTGTTGTAGACTCAATGATTTGGTGAACTCTCAACTATATGATAAATGGGCAATGATTATAGATTAGGATTTTGAGAGACAATTATGATCATTGTCGACGACATCACACAGGTTATGATCATTGACAATCCTGCAAGGTTATGATCATTGACGTTGAGATCACACAAGTTTATAATCTACAAGTACGATCATGATGGAGATATGGGAAGGGAGATACAGATGGTAGTAGGTACCCATGGATAAAGATTCCCATCATAGACATCATGGACATAAGAACTCAAATTTTCATCATAATCACACACATTTGTGAATTTCCAACTAATATAGATTATAATTTTGTTAGACATCCCATTAGTTGGGAGTTCACAAAATACTTGAGTCTTTAAGGTTTCTTCAGAGAGGTAAAATTTACACCAATGTAGGGCGCTTCAGAGAGGAAAATGTTGCACCGGTGCTTGAGAGATATAAAACATTGAAAAGGGTAAAAATAATTTCACGATTGGTATTTTTTTTTAATTAACCCTTTTATGGTGTGCTCAGTTATTAGACGCATCGATTTGTCTGTATGTAAGTAACGCAGTACAGTATATTTAAAAAAAAAATTACCATTGTGCGCCATGTTTTGAGAGAAACTATGTACACCGATGCATTCATGTTTAAGTAGTGCACCATCATATATAAAGATTTTAAAAACAACCTGGCCATGGTTCCCAATTTTTTAAAGAAATTGTATGTCCCAATGCGTAAGTATTTACGTAGCACACTGGAGTATATTTTTGTTTGAAATAACCTTACTATGGTGCACCAGTTGTGTTGGCACTGGTGTGTCCCTGGTAGAAAATGCACCATAAAAAAACATCCTCTAAAACCTATGCACGCTTGCCTCCACTAGTGTCCTCCGCTATAAATGTATTTTTGGGCTATTTTATAGGGGCGTCCGCAAAAACCTCCGCTAGGGGTATTTTGCTTGTAGTATGTACTATGTAGTTGAGGTGATGTTTCTTATATTTATATGCTCATTATACATTGATGATATATTCCTAAGAAAGTTAACACACAC
>ML778371.1:481112-510961 GCA_009831015.1 Picea engelmannii | reverse complement strand
CCCCCCCCCCCTCTCTCAGTATTCCAACAATGTTCTGAAAAAAAAAATATTGTAATATTTCAAGTGGTTCAAAGATGAAATAACTACAAGAAATACAATTTGTGAATATTTCAAAGTTCAAGATAATTAATCCTATACTTGTTAGACAGTTTCAAATAGAAAAGTGGTTGAAGACGTCAAAATTGCTTGAAATAATTTCATAAAATTGTGCACTATTTCATGCATGGAGAAGAAAGTAAAATATCATAAGGAAGAAGAGGAAGAGAGAGGAAGAGGAAGAGGGCGATAAATTTCCTAAGGATACTGCAAACATTTTGGACATATATGAAATAAAAAGAGATTAGTGTAATAGTGGAACCTGAGACAAATATCTCATGATTTGTTTGTTGATGTTTTTATCCATTATCATTGTAGATCACATTGATGGAAATCAAATATCTTCAACCTCTCATTTGTTAAAATGTTATTATTGATATCTCTACCTATGTTTATGTGTTGATGGAAATTGATGTCATGGAATCATTATTTTTCCTTGGTTCAAATGTAAAAACTTGTACTTGCATTTTCTTATATGATGCCAATGTATAATATATGGTTAGTAAATCATTCTCTCAATTCTCCAAGAGAATTTTTTTTTTTTAAAGAGTAACCATTCATTGGCATTTTAATGAATTATTCAATGGATTCCGAAATATCAATCATGAATAGAATTCATCAAGAATTGTACATGAAAAAAACTTTATCAAAATTTATTACTTGATTGGAAGAAAGGTATTTTCTATCGATGATTTTCAATGTTATTATTTTATAAGTAATTTTTTAAACTAATTGCTTTCAATCCCTATATTTAGTTATAAATGTTGGACACAATTATTTATCGAATCAATGTGATTATGGATATTCTGTTAATAATCACAATTAAAATTCGATTGCTCAAGGTAGGAATGATCAAGGAAAAGAAGAACGTAGTTTTATATGTTTCAATAAATGTTCTCCAAAGCTTAAGGATTGTAAATTTTTTTCAATGCATGTAAATCAGAAATGCATACCTATATTGTTCTGTAGGACATGGAGATATGAGTGAGAATCCTACATAAATTGATAAAGATTAAACCAAATAAATAGATATTTCCATGAAATAAAGAAAAAATGAAAAAAGAAGTCCAATTAAGCATTTAATTTGGAGAAAGACCCCATAGCTCCAGTGTAATTGATTGTAAATCCATCCTTTGTGAATCCTTGGTAGGTAAGAAACTTAATGATTCTTTCTAAGTCCTAAATCTATACAAAATTTATTATGTAATATATGACATGCATGATTTATTTGTGCATATTCACATAATAATGTGTTTTTGATATTAAAATTGGAAGGTTTTTTTATCTATTTTGAAATCCTCCTGAAAGGGAAAATAAGTCTATGAAAGTGATGAACACAATGATTTTAAGTACAAGTCAATATTGTATCAGTCATGAAAACATGCATTAGATTTTTTGGAATTATGTGTTAGAAAATTCCAAGTTGGAATCTAGTCATCCAAAAGTGGAAGTGATGGGAGGGGTTTATTGAGGAAATGAATTGGAGGAAAGAATACAAATCTTGATAGTAAAATTATTTTTATTTTATTTGTTGATAAATGCACTAAATATAATAAAGATAAATACTTCAAAAAATTGCAAACATTGTGGGGTGAATTTAAAGATGAATTTTCTTAGAGGAACAAAACAATGGTTGTTTTGGAGGGTGATGAATTAAAAGAGAATCCATGTAAAATATGAAGTGCAAGGGAAGCCATATAAAAAATGAATCGTAGAGAAGCCTCACAATATATTCTCTAAACAGGAGAATTATTTGATACTTGGAATTTGATAATGTATCACTAAAATAGCTTCAACACATGATGTAAAAACCATTATCATCATTTTAGGATTGAAATATTTATCTAATAGACATTAAACATTATATTATTATTGAAGAAAAAATTGTTTACATTAACTATATATTTTATTGTAGCCATTCATTATGAATAATTATTTTTCATTTAATGGTTTATATATGTTGATGGTTTATTTTTTGTTTTGTTATGCATTAATCATCTCCACTATTTCTTTTATAAACTAATCTACTTATATATTGATATCATATTAAATTTGGTACATTCATGGTTGTTTGAGGCTTGCCAAAATGGACACCAGTTCTCAGAAAAAAATCAACTAGCATATTTATATTGTTTGGGGAAATCCATATACCTCCATAATAAATCGGGTTCAAGCCTGGAATGAATAATAAAAAGACAAACAAGTAAAAATTTGAGCTAATACTAAATGGTGACACGATTAAGTATGAGACATTTTCGCTAGGCCAAATTGGCTAGGACTTTCATACACCTTAGCCTTGCCCTTTATGTCTTCTCCAAGTGCATCATCCACTATAATTAGGTTGGAGATGGTTTCTAGATATCTCAAAGTTCCATAAACCTTGAATATATTCTGATCCTTGGCCATATCCCATTTTTTCACCTTGAAGTTGATCCCAAAAGCCACCATGTATAGGACATTAAAATTTGTTTCTAGTTGTATGATCATGTCCAAGGATTATTCCTACTTTTCCTCCTTATCCTCCATGGAAAGCACAATGAGATTTTTTGCTAAAAAATAGAATTCTATTGCTAAAAATAATTTCATGTCTCTAGATCTTGAGAATATGGGGTCTAAAACCCAATCTATGAATTCTTTCTTTATTTGATTCTTTGGATTTTACAACCATTTTTCTAAAAACTAATTCATACGCTCATCCATACTTTTCTAAGTTTTGGGGATGTACCACTATTGAAAAACTACATGTCCTAGTCTATGGCCCTCTCTACCCCTGTTTGTTGATACCAAAAGTTGATCCTCCTATATGGAGGGGGATTAGTTGGTGATCTCCTCTTGGCTCTATGTGCACTAGATTCTGAAAAGATTGTAGTTGTCCTATATTCCATCGTAATCTTAGAGGAGTGAAGGAAATAATAAGGTGACCTTGGAAGAAAAATGAACCTGGCCTCCTTGTTCTTATGACAATTGGGAAATACTTGTAATTCAAATTGTCCCCCATCAAGGGAAGGAGACACAATTAGGGCTATAAGAAAGGAAAAACCTAGGATAGAAGAATGAAATAACCTTAGAGAGCTACATGAAGCCAAAATTTCTCTTGAAAAAGAAATCCACACCTATGATTGAAATACCACCCCCACTCATGCCACAACTCAATAGAGAAAGGGGATACCAATAGGAATAATTTATGAACCACAAAATACCATGGAGATACCACACATATAGAGATGAAAATCAAGAACAAGTCTAGACAAGAAAACCAATAGAGGAGCCTAAAAACCACTACCTTGAAAAGGAAATTGTGCCCACCCATTGAGGATCTTGAATCATCCCCATAAAGAAGACTCGTTTTTTAAACATTCCTTTACATGTTATGAAAACCATCACCACTAGGATCCATGATATCCCACTCCTCCCTCATAAAAATTTCCATGTGATTTACCTAGATCACTAAGACATCAAATATTATTTGAAGTGTAACACTATAATAAGGAAGGCCCACTATTTAGTTCAAGGCCTGACTCTCATAATCCCACCTTATCTTCATTGATAGAGTAATCAGTTCACTTGATAGATTAGGGAATCTCATAGTCCACCTACCCTCCCATCTCCTCATGATTATGAACCTATTGAGACAACACCACATCACCTGTCCCATGTATGTCATGATATTGTGGAGTGGTGGTCTGACTCACCACGTGTGACGTTACTTCCTCACCCATTACCACCCCATTTTAGGGATTACAAATTTAATTTAACTACATATTCATGATTAATATATTATTTAGTTCAATGATTTATATATTATCTTATATTTATATTTCTAGTTATGGTTTTTGTATGTAATCCATATTTCAACTCCAAATAAGTTATTGGTATTGGGAGTAGAGAGATTTCTATTTCGAGTTCATATGTTTACTAGAAAAACATGAACCTACAAACAACCTAATTTTTTGCATGACTACCATTATTATGCATGAATGTTTAGTATCGACATTATCACTATTTCATAAGAAAATTGTTACATAGCTCTATGGTTTCCTTATTTGGATTTTAGTGAAATAAAAAAAATTATTAGTTAATTCGAATGGTCAAAGGGTGAAAAGTTCTTATTTATTTGGGTTCATTAACAATGTATACATAATTTTTAACATTCATCGATGTACACATATATTAGTAGAGTACTAAATATTTTGATCTAAATTGGATCATTATATAATTTGTCATCTATTTTGGTACTTTATGGGTGGAAACATTAGAGGAATTGACTTGTGGGGCCCATTTTTGTGACATGTCTTACTTTGGGGATTTGCAGTCCATAACCTTCTAGAGCCATTTTGGGGAATCAAATGACAATTTTTGGGATTGTGAAATTGTAATCATAGCTCCTATCCCCTTGATGTTATTTTGCACATGAGACATTTCCAACAGTGTGAAAATCACCTCAATTGGCCTTTGTATGTGGAAGTCATTCCTTCCACATGTTGATCTACATTGTTCACCACCATGGTACCAAGTGGACTCCATGAAAGAATAAATGACTCATACATGTGGGGTTAGTCACATGGGAATTTAAATAAGATTCTAGAAGGTCCAAAAATCTTATCAATAATTGAGGGTTAAAGAATGAAAAATCCCTTACCCCAGATGGATATCAGGCTATGTTAAATAGTGGGATGATAAGAGGAGAGTGGGTTCCATTCTTTAGCATTGTACTCATTCTATACTTGAGAACATAATAAAACAATGGGATTGTTGAGCATAACAAAGGATGAAGAAGATTCTTAAAAGCCATTTAGGACACAATATCATTGAAAAATACATAATGAGTTCATGTTAAGACCTAAATAGTGGCACATCACCCATTAATTGGGGAATATTGCATTCATATTTTTATTTGATTTATGTCGTCTTGCTTCGATTAGTTGTAATTGTACCTCCTAGTCTCCTCTATATACCAGGGAAACCTTTTCATTTGGAATCATCTTGTAATTGTGGATTCATATGATGTATAAGGAGGTTTCCCCATCGAAGAGGCTTATTATCTGAATTTATCTATTTTCCAAGGAATTGAGTTCTTATTATGAGGTTTTTATGCTATTTTGATATTTGATTCTTAACATTGGTATCAGAGCTAGACAATCCTTGGGGCCGGCTTCTTCAAAACAAGTCTTCTTGGAATTTTCGCTACAACTTTTTTTCTGGAAGGATTAAGGATATAGAATTTCTATGGTGTAGAGGCGACATATAGAGATAAATTGAGTCCAAATTTCATATCATGTTTCATTACATTTTTGGAGATACATTCTATTCCAGTTAGGGTTTTTGACTAGTCCTAGAACTAGTCTGAAACAAGTCTTTTTGGAATTTTCACTCCCAATTTGTTTCATCTTGGTTTCTAGTTCTAAAATTTTTATATTTATAAGGAAGAATATTAAAGTATAGTTTGTAAAAATTTCATCCCTTTATTCATTGCACTATGAAATATATTCAATGAGTAAATTAGGGTTTTGGGTTGGTCCAGATTTCAGTCTAAACCAAGTGTTCTTTGGAAAACTATTATATCTAAAGATAAAGACCTAAAAACTAAGTGAGACCTATTGCATTGGTTAGGGCACGGACCTAATTTTTACTGGTACAAATTTGAAGTTCTGAAGTGAAGACAATTACACATGGCAATCCATACACGTTCGCTCTCCTGAAAGGGAAATAAATCAACACATCTTGGGAAAGTTATCATAATATTCTATTGGAGAATACAATCTTGGTCTAACCTGTGGGGTTGGAAATATGAAACATAATGCTACCTCAAGTATAAATTTTATACTCAGAAGGGATGAAATGGCAGAGCTATGATAAAAGAAAGGTCAACTAGAAAAACAATCTCCAAATTAGGGTTTTAAAAGATGTGTTTTTTGTTTTTTGGAAATTTGCATATATTTTGACTAGAAGATCCAATTGGGGTGATTCAAAAAGTGGAATAAAGTGGGATAAAAGGAGTGTGACATAAATTTTGGAGAATCTTATTTTTTTTTAGGTACAGATGTATTTCAACATCTTTAAATGTAGGATCTGTCGTTACTTGTCAGTGATACAACCTCGGGAGTGTGTGGTTCTTCCACATACCTATAGTATATCATGAGGCCCCTTTCAAATAGTTTCACATTAGAAAACACTACTACAGAATTTATCTCCCACGTACTTGGCATATATCGAGAGACCCCCTAGAATCATAAGACCAAATGATTAAACCATTTGACCTTCTTGTTGCTATAGTGCACCGAGAAAAAATCTTGTGGAGATCACTTTCTAGTACCTGGGTAGTCAGATAATATGGCTAAGGGCATGGTCAAGCCTCTTTAGTCATTTCCCTGAGATATTGGGTTGACTACTATGGTTGGACCCCACACGTATATCATAGATCTATAGAACCTCAAACTCTCTTGTCCGTGAGGAAATCTACCTAATACAATTATAAATTCCTACCTTGCAGTGATACTTGGCCAACATGCCACAAAAAATGGGAACTTCTACACCAAATAATTCCTCAGACAATCCTACTTGGACTCTTGATGAAGGTGAAGAAATGTGCAAGGACATAGATTATTTAGAAAAGAAGGAAGCAACAAAATATGAACTACAAAGGATAATGGATCCAACTGAAGATAAGTTGGAAGCGATAATGGATACTTAGATGGACGGTTTAAAAGGGGATATCATGGAAGGATTAAAAAATTTGCTAATAGAGAGATCACCTGAAAGTGACAATGTATCCCATGAAATTCATGATAAGGAAAAAAGAAAGATGAATCAATATTGGAGAAACTCCAACTTTGGGTTGAAGACCAACCACTTTCTTATGATCTATATGATGAAGTTTGATGGAAAGGATCCAATCACATGGATACTCCATATGGAGCAATTTTTTGATCTACATATTGTGCCACATACACAAAAGGTACAAATTGTGTCTTTATATTTATAACCTAATAAATTTGTGTGGTATCGATTGATTTGTTCTCGCAAATCACTTGTCACTTGGACAATTTTCCTGGAAGAAATGATACCACACTATGAGGATACAAGGAGTAATACCTTCTTCAGCCAATTGATAAATCTCAAGAAAAAGGGTTCAATTGTGAAGAATATTGAGAACTTCTAAAGATTGAATACAAAGGTAATAGATATTCTAGATAAGAACCTGATTGATGTATTCATAGGAAGTTTTAAGGATAACATTCAACATGAAGTTCACCTTTGGGAACTCAAATCATTGCAGAATGTTTTCAGGGTGGAGTGGAATGTTGAAAGTAAAAATATGGCTATGGCTACTAGAAGGATCACTCCTAACATCTATCGAGAGAATAATGTTCCTTATTCTAAACCATGTCAACCTACAAGGTTGACACCTCAACAATTGGAGGAAATAAAAGAAAAAGGTTTATGATTTAATTATGAGATCAAGTATAGTAAGGGACATAACTGTGGTGAGAATAAATTATTCTACATAGATTGTGAAGAGGAATAAGAACAAGAACAAGAACCATCTCAAGATGAAAACATAGAATGGATTTATTCTAAACAGTTGACTCCCACCATATCATGTAATGCATTGGCTAGAATTAGCACTCCTCAAACCCTCAAGATCAAAGGATATATCAAAAAGAAAAAAGTAATAGTCCTAATTGATTCTCGTAGTACTCATAATTTCATTCACTATAAATTAGCCAAAGATATCAATTGATTTATATATCTAGCGCCAAAGTTTCAAGTAATGATTGAAAATGGAGGAACTATCAATTGTGTTGATTAATTGGGTTGGTTGTAATTGATTTCAAACATTGAAGTAATTCCAGTAGAAATATTTTGTATCCCCAACAATATGATTAAGGAAGTTCAGTTTGATTGATGTATAATTGTATGTAGTTTAATATATGTGTAGGTAAAACTATTTTAAATGGATATTAAATATCATGCCATTTCCGGTGATATGTGGAATGTCACATAACTCCTCACAGTTAGAGACTTATCATCTGGTGAAGTGGATAACCCTCATGAGTTATCTAGAAGGTCAAAGAAGTCAAATTAATTCTAGAAGCTTCTAGAAGAAGTTGACTAGTCAAGTGGGTGAAACTACGAGTTAGTCATGGGTTAAGTTGTTGCAATAAGAAACTAATTAAAAATAATTTAGTTGCAACTAGAAGTTGAGAATTTACTATTTGTAGAAAAGTGAGTTAGAAGTGGACAAGTGATTAGAAGTGTGTTAGCCCTAAAATAAGGAAAGGGGTTTAAGTTGGTTAGAAGGAGAGAGAAAGGCTCTCCCACTAGCACCTATTGAATATCGTTGAATATTTATTTTTTGAAAGGTTATTTGGAAAGGTATTATTGATAGAGAAAAGTGTGGCAGGAAAAGTGTGGCAGGAAAAGTGTGATAGAAAAAGTGCGGCACAAAAGTTGCGATAGAAAAAGTGCGGCAGAAAAATCTCGACAGCAAAATGCTACAAGAAGACAAATGGTTTTCATATGTGTAGTGTTGAATTTATGAATTTGGTTGAGAGTTTTCTAGTAAATCTGTTGGATGCCCTCTTGAAAGTTTAGGTCTTGTTGTAGAGTTGATCTAAGTTAGATCTACTGAAGTTTAGTATTGGTTCATGTTTGAGGGATTTTGGTTTAGATATGTTGTTGAAGTTATTGGTATAGATGGAGGTTGTATAACAGTGAGGTTCTAGCACATGACTTGAGGTATAGAGTTATGGTATAGTGTTTGAGGTATATGTGATTAGATCAGATTGGTTGATGAGTATACCGTGACAGGTTTCTCAGTGAGAAATTTGACAAAACAGGTTGTGACAGTGACATATTTAGTTTCTACATTTGGCACTTATATTTCAGGGTGGTTGGATGGGGCAAGGATAGGTGGTTGTAACCACCTTCTGGTTGGGAGAACATAGGGGGTTGTAGCTAGAGAATTGGGTATTTGGATCTTCCCTCAGGTTGTAGCATGAAAATAGGGGGTCAGAGCCTCCTTCCATTTGTAGCTAGAAAACAAAGGAAGATGGTGCTTTCAATGAATGTAATTCTTAAAGGAAAATGTAATTCTACCACATTGGGTTTCCACATAAAAAATATTCATGTACTTTGTATGTGTATGTTTGTTCATTTTTTCACGGTTTATTTACTCTTCACTTATTGGATTATAATTATATATTGATCATAAAGATAAATAACACTTTCATATTGTGGTTAAAAGGATTAAAAATATATATTATGGATTCACCCCCCCCCAAGTAATCGAACAAATTGCTCAGGAAAATGCCATAAGATCAATCTTACTATGGGTTAATATGTAATGAATATTCCAATGATTTCTATACCCATGTATGGTGTTGATGTCGTACTAGGAGTCCAATGGTTAAAACCATTAGGAACAATGGATTTTAATTTTCAAGAACTTTTCATGAAATTTTCATTGGAAGGAAAGGAGATTGAGTTAAGGGGTATCATAAGGAAACCAGGTAAGGTGATAAACTCTAATGGTATGAAAAAATTATTTAAAAGGGGGCATCAGGGTGTAATTGTACAACTATGCTCACTAGATGCTCAAACATGTAATCCATCTATTCCCCTATATATCCAAGGGATCATTGATAAGCATTCCAAAGTATTTGAAGATATCCCAATAGGTCTTCCATTCACTCGCAATCATGACCATGCTATTCACCTAATTCCTGGGAGTGTTCATCCTAACATCATGCCTTACAGATACCCTTATGCCGAGAAGAGTGAAATTGAGCATGTGGTTGAATAAATGTTAGAGGTTGGCATTATTATACCTAGCCAAAGTTCTTACTCTGCACCGGTGGTAATGGTACTCAAGAAAGAGGTATGATGGAATATGTGTCTAGATTATATAAATCTCAACAAGATCACCAGTAAAGATAAGTTTCTCATTCCCATTATTGATGAATTTTTATATGAACTACATGAAGAAATATAATTCAAAAAGTTGGATCTACGTTCAGGGTATCATCAAATTAGAATGAAGGAAGCAAATATCCCAAAAATAACATTCCAAACTCATAAAGGCCATTATGATTTTTTGTTCATTTCTTTTGTCCCTATGAATGAACCTTCCACATTCCAAGGGTTGATGAATTCTATTTTCAATACCTTCCTTTGAAAATTTGTGTTAGTAATTTTTTATGATATACTAATCTATAGCAAGTCTTGGGAGGATCATGTTTAACATGTTGACAGGGTGCTAAAGCTACTAAAGGAGAAACAAATATATGCCAAACTATCCAAATGTTTCTGTGGGGTGAAGGAGGTAGAGTATTTGGGTGATAGTGTATCTCATGAAGGTGTCAAGGTAGACCCTAACAAGATTAATGCCATGATGGATTGGTCAATTCCAAAAACATTGAAGAATATCAGAGGATTTTTGGGTTTGACAGGTTACTACCACAAGTTTGTTCGGAACTATGAAATAATAGTAGCACCTTTAATGACATTAACTAATAAGGATTCATTTTCATGGGCTCCAGAGACAACTCAATCTTTTGAACAAACTAAAGAGGCAATGTGAAAATATCTTGTCGTGACCACACCCGACTTCAAAAAATCCTTTATTGTGGAATGTGATGGCTCCAGAAATGGCATTGGTGTTCATGTAATGCAAGAAGGAAGGCCCCTTGCTTTTGAAAGTTGGGCACTCAAGGGAAAGGACTTACACAAACCCATTTATGAAAAATAAATTATGGCAACACTTCATGCATTGAAGCAATGGAGCCCTTACCTACTAGGTAGTCACTTCAAGGTAAAAAAATATATTGACATCGTTAAATACTTCTTGGAATAAAGATTATCTTTAGAAGAACAACAAAAATGGGTGACTAAGATGTTGGGTTATGATTTTGAAATCATATACAAAAAAAATGGAAGAAAACTGTTGTGGCAGATGTGTTGGCCCTTGACTAAGTTTTGGGAGATTCTTGGTCATGTTGACCTATTTTGGGACTTCGATAGCCTATCGAAGGAGGAGCGCAAGATGAAGTAGATATCATGGGATATCGACCCCTTGTTGGGTTATTTTTTGGTTTTGGGGAATATATAATGGTATTGGGATGTCGGCCCATGGGTTTGCCCATGTTTAGGCCTATTTTGTAATATATAAATAGATGCCTAGGCTAGATAGAAGAGGAAATGCATCTATGTGATGTGAGACTGATTGTGCTAAGTGTTAGTGTGGATTGTAAGGGCTTTTTGACTACTACGAGAGACTTGCAGAGCTAAGTGAAAGTGGTTGTAACATATTGTGGAAGGCTTTGTGTTGTAACGCAAGGATGAAGGATCTATCGAGCTATGCAGATCTTTGTCCTATGTAGAGTAGGGTTTTGAGGCTCTGTGCTTGCAACCGATTGACTGAAGACAATAAAGAAGATGAGTTGGTGGATGTATCCCCAGTGTGGGGGTGAACCACATAAATATTTTGTTATGTTGCTTTATGCCTTGTCTTGATGTGTTCACATGTTATTTGCTTAGTACTTTGATATGTTTAGATAGATCTACTTATGATTTGGGCTTATGATATGCGAGAATGTTAGATATGACTTCTATGGATGTGCTTAGTGCTTCCTTCTACTAGATCTGATCCATCTGTTTGTGCTAAGTCCTTAATGAAATTATATCAGTGCGAATGATGGGATGCTTTGTTCTATCTATGCAATAGTTATTGGTTGAATATTGATGAACTATTGATGCTAAGTGCTCTGTTAAGTATTATAATCACAAATCTATGTCCCAGCTAAGTTTGCAAACACTTGAGTCTTGCAACCACCCCTGCCTCTACCTCGGGTGAGACTTCATCCGCTTCGTAGTTGTTTCCGAAAGGGTCGATAGTTAGGGTTTTGCTAGTGTGTTGTTGTAGCGTTGAACCCTGGTTCTTCCCCTGTGCCAACAAATGGTTTCGTTGCTAGGAACTAAAGCTGTGATTGTTGGGAATTGAGAAAGAAGAAGCTCTGTGCAAGGATTCATCCTGAAGTTGTGAAAGCTCTATGCATAGATCTCTCTCCCTAGTGCAGAGTATTCTACTTGATTTATAAAGATTTGTGATAAAATAAAGAAGCCCAATTTGAAGAAAAGAAGTCGGATCTAAAGGAGAGAAGCAAGATCTGGAAGATTTTGTGCTCTAAGAAAGGTAAAAGTGAGAATTTATGATTAAAAGAGGTAATATCTGCAAGCTCTGTGCTCTCATAAAGGTAAGAATAGTGAAACATTTTAGATCTGGAAGCTTTGTCCTCTGTAAAAGTAATATAAGTGGAAATTTTTGTTTCTAAGAGTATGGATCTAGGTATGTTTAATAGAGTTTGTCCTAGTTTGAAAACTAGGGTATTAATAGATGAAAGAAGGTTTGATATGAGTAGATCTTATAAGAATAGTGAAAGATATGTTATACCTATGCATAGAAAGAATGTTTGGACTAAAAAATGGATGCAGGATCCCAGAGAGAATTTGTTGCAGGTTAGCTCCTATGCTCCTAGCGTGCAGTACAAGAGAAGTTGGGGATCATTTAGAAGGAAGAGAGGATTAACCCTCTATTATAGTTGTAGAATATTGGGACATCTAGCTAAGGAATGCCCAGGAAAGAGACCTAGTTGTATTTGTTCAAGGTTATGGACCATGAAGTGTTGGATTGCCCGAGAATGATTGCTAAAGTTGAAAAAATGAACCTGAATCAAGAAAACCCTAAGGAAGATCTAAAAACTATGGTCAAAATTTAGAAAGAATCCAAATAGGTATTGCTACAGATGAAAGAAAACCTGAATAACCATCGTGATGTAGACCCCTGAACCCTTGGGTCGAGGTCCACTCAGGATCGATCTAATCTTCCCTTGAGTCTAATTGACTCTTTGATTTCCCCTCGGGGAATCCCACACACACTCACCGGTGTATCCACAAGCCCTTTTGAGTATGCTCCGCGGGATCAAGCCACAAACCAACACTCAAATCGTTCTTTCCCAGTAAGGTCACACCCTTCATCGAACTGGGACTTCGGGTTTCACGATTTCGTGATCCCTGTTGTCTAGAGTTTCTATTTCTATGACTCCCGAAACCTGAAATGTCGAGTTCTAATACGTTCAAAAAAGCTTGGTGTCTCAATAGGCTATCGGGGTTTCAGACTTCGTGACTTCGCGAATCTAGATACAAGGCTCCCAACTCTTCGACCTCTGAACCTCGAAACTGTCAACAAGGTTTGACTTCACTTATTGACAAAGACATGCCACCTATCTACTCCAACTCTTTCTATCCCTGACTTGGACTCCGACCACCTTTCAACCACATGATTTCACTAAGCAAATGTGCCACGTGTGGCATGAGCCTCAACCAATATGACGACCCACTTTACTCCTGGCTTCTGGGTATCGAGAGTTCAGAACTCTTGATCCCAAAGCATTAACTCCTATGATCCCCAACACCTGAAGTGCTGAAATCCTGAAATTCCACACCAACTCCTATCACAACTCACGACTTCAGGACTTTCGTTCCCCTGTACTCAACTCCTTGTCGTCGAGAACCCCGAAATGCGGAAATGATCTGACGGCTTGTACAAAGCATGATCAACGGTCCATGTTGATTCTCACCTCTTGAAGGGTGGATTCATCTAGTGCTTAATATCCTCAAAGCTTCATCGAATCCCACGGTCCTTGCCACTTTCTAAATTCTCCATAGAGAATTATGACTGCTCGTTTACTCCTAGACAGCTTATGCGAAATAAACCAATGTTCTTCATTTGAACTTGGCTCCTGCAAAGCAGCTTCGCTCTGTCTCCTTCTGAAGTACTTAAATCCCTAAATTCTTTTGAAGTGTTAAGTGGTTATCTCTCCTAAACTTTCACTTACAAATCAGACCTCCAAAAGGTTCTTGCTCGCACTCCTTGCGACAAACTTTCAAATCCTTCTGGGTATTTGATCTTTTGACCCTATACACTCCTTGCAACAATAGTCCTTCAACTCTCTACTTGGTTTATATGGTCTAAGATTTCAAATAGCCTATGCACACCTTGCACGACTTCTATGCTTCACCTGCACTCCTACTGAAATGCAAACAACGGTATCCCTTCTGAGATTTTAGAGATAAACTCTGAACCTTTGTCAACGCACTTCTTGCGGATGCTTCACTGCACTCCTTCCAGGAACTTCTCTCACTCAGGAAGAGAAACATTTGAAACTCATTCTCTCTCTCTCTCTCAGACTTCAAACATTCAACATGAAATCATACATACACACAACATTAAGTGATTGTATAACAGAGAGAATAAAACAACCATAAGCATACAATTCACCATGTATAAACATGAAACATCATAACACCATGAACTTTGATTCAAAGCTTCATTCATTAATCCAAAGATCCTATACATGGACTTATCCTCTACAGCTCTCTTCTTCTGTATGCTAATGATACAATCCTCTCATCATACAATAATACCAGAATGAGGGTGTCTATATCCGTTTTCCCTCTTGCTCTTCTAAACTGTCTAATCTATCATTCAAACCTACCTACTTTCATTAACTACGCATAAATGCCTTAACTTTCTACAGATGAGAGTGAATCGCTCATGATCTATTTACAATGTGTAAGTACGCTTTCCCTTTAACCATTACATTAATGTTTCAAAAACATTTCAAAACATGAGAAAATGTGTGTTGCACTTTCCAGCTATTCTTTCGCCTCCACACTTGCTTGATTGCTTACGATTCTCTTGCATCATACTCCCTCGCCTAAAAAATTTCATGAACTCCTATTCATGAGCTCTTGCACGGTGTGTCCATGCTTCTAAATTTTTGCTCCATCTTCCCATCTAGCATCTTCAACTGGATGTCCCTTCCATCTGATCAAGTATTCAAAATACTCTTTTCTCCTAGCCTTATTGCTAACTCTTTTGTCAATTATGCTTTCCATCTGTGGATTTTCAGCTACAGGCATTTGTTTTGTCCATTGGACCTCCTTTTCTTCACCTTCTTCTCCTGCTTCTTCAGCTTTGTAAGGGTACAAATCTGCAACATTGAATATCGGCAAAATTTTGATCCCATCGGGTAATTCAATCTCATATGCATTTGCCCCAAATTTATTCATGACCCTGCATGGCCCAATCCTTTTCATTTTCAATTTGTTATATGTTCCCATTGGGAACCTTTCCTTCCTCAGATGTGCAAGAATCAGATCACCAACTTCAAATTGAATTCCTCGCCTGTGTTGATCTTCTCTGCACTTGTATTCTTGACTCTAACTTTGCAATCACTCCTTAACTTGACTGCGAAGTTCCTTCATTTCTTCTGCAAAGTCTTCTGCACTAGCACTTTTGAATTCTGATTGCTCTGAATATTTCAATTCAAAAACTCCCCTTGGTTGCATTCCATATACAATCTAGAATGGGCTCTGTCTGGTTCTCCTATTGAGTGATTCATTATAAGAAAATTTCGCTTGTGGTAGAATGTGATCCCACTGACTGTGGTGTTCAGTCACTAATGTCCTCAACAAATCCCCCAAGCTTCTATTAACAACTTCTGTCTGTCCATCAGTTTGAGGATGATACGCTGAGATAAATGAAAAACTTGTCCCCAACTTCTTCCATAGAGTCCTCCAAAAGTGTCCCATGAACTTGGTATCTCGATCAGAGACGATACTCCTTGGCAAGACCTGAAGTCTGACGACTTCTTTGAAAAACAGGTTCGCAATATGAGTTGTGTCGCTGGTTTTCTGGCATGGTATGAAATGTGCCATTTTTGAAAATCTGTCTATCACCACAAAGATTGAATCACATCCTCTTTGTGTTCTTGGCAGTCCCAATATAAAATCCATGCTTACTGTGTCCCATGGCCTCTCTGGTATGGGTAATGGATGATATAACCCTGTGTTCTTTCTTTTCCCTTTTGTGTGCTAACAAATTCTACATCTATCCACAAATCTCTTAACATATGTCCTCATCCCTAGCCAAAAATATGCGCCATTCAACTTTGAGAACGTTTTGTCATGACAAAAATGTCCAGCCAATCCTCCACTGTGTTTTTATTTCAACAGATTCTCCCTCATGGAGCATTTTGGAATACATAGTTGATTGCCCTTGAATAACAATCCATCCTGGATCATATATTCGGTCCATTGGCTTCTGTCCATGAGAACTACATTCTTGGATGCTTCATATTCTTCCTTAAAATCTGGATCATCCCTGTACATTTCTTTGAGGTTATCAAAACCCAAAGTTTTGACTCTGAATTCCTACATAAGAAAACATTTCTTGCTCAAAGCATCAACAAATTTGTTAGCCATTCCAGAAATATGCTTAGTTACAAAAGTAAAATTCTGCACGTATTCAACCCATTTAGCATGCCTTTGGTTCAACTTCTCATGTTGAGTCACAAATTGTAAAGCATGGTTATCACTATACAAAACAAACTCTTTAGGAACCAACTAGTGTCTCCATTTCTTCAATGCTTGTATGACCACATAAAACTCTTTGTCATACATGGAGTACTTAACCTTCACTTCATTCAATTTCTCACTGAAGTATGCGATCGACCTATCATCTTGGCTCAAGACCGCTCCTATTGCATATCCACTTGCGTCACACTTGACCTAAAATGTCTTGCTAAAATCCGACAAAACTAGAATCAGATGCTCAATGATCCTTTTCTTCAGCAGGTTGAAACTCTTATCTGCTTCTTCTGTCCAGTGAAAATATTTGTGTCTTTTCTTCACCGTATCCATCATTGGCGTGCTAATTCCACTGAAATTTTGGATGAATTTCCTGTAGAAACTTGCCACTCCATGGAAGCTTCAAACCTCAAATACATTCTTTGGCGATGGCCAATTCTTAATTGCATTCACCTTTTTTGGGTCCATCTTCAACTCATTTGCAGAGATAACAAAACCCAAATAAATGAGCTATGTCCTCATAAATGATGATTTCTTCATGTTAATCAACAATTTCTCTTGTTGTAAACTTCTCATCACTATAGCTAAATGCTTCGAGTGTTCTGCTTCAATCTTGCTGAAAATCAATATATCGTCAAGATATACAATGATGAATTTCCCTATGAAATCCTTCAGGACTTCATTCATCAATCTCATGAAAGTATTGGGTGCATTGGTTAAGCCAAATGGCATGACAAGCCATTCATAAAGCCCTTCATTCGTCTTGAATTTTGTCTTCCATTCATCACCTTCTCTCATGTGAATTTGATGATATCCGCTTTTCAAATCAATCTTTGAAAAAAATATTGCTCCACTCAATCAATCAATCAAATCATCCATCCTTGGCAATGGAAACCTGTATCTAATGGTAATCTTATTAATTGCTCGTGAGTCTGTACACATTCTCCAGCCTCCATCTTTCTTTGGGCTGAGTACTGTTGGAACAGGGCATCGACTCAAGCTAGCCCTAATCAATCCTTTGTCCATTAAATCCTGGACCTGCCTCTTAACTTCTTCATTTTCCTGTGGCATTAACATGTACGCTGCTTTATTTGGTAAACTGGCTCCAGGTATAAGATCAATGTGATGACTTATACTTCTAATAGGTGGCAACAAACGAGGTAGTTCGTCCACTACTATATCAGAGAACCCTTCCAGCAACTTTTGGATTTCCTCTAAAAATCATCCACTCTTGTACTAGTCAAAACAATTCTAGGCTTCCTTACCACAATAAATTGTGTCTCTTCCTTCTTCTTAACCTCATTAAGAAGTTCCTTCCCACTCATGAGAAGTACAATGTTGCTTACCTCTGGTTTCACTTCCTTGCCCTTGATCGGCAACAACATGTGAGTCCTCCTATTTTTCTCCAGGGTGTATGTGTTCTTGCTCCCATCATGAACCACATTCCTATCATATTGCCATGGTCTACCTAGAAATAGATGACAAACATCCATGGGAATGACATCACATAATATTTCATCCCTATATCCTCCTACTTTAAATTCAACTAAACATTGTTTAGTGACATTTACTTGATGTCCTTTTTGTAGCCACGAAACTCTGTATGGGCTTGGATGTATGGCAGTCTCTAGCTCTAGCTTTTCTACCATCTCTATAGAAATGAGATTGTCTGTGCTACCACTGTCCATGATGACTTTGCATACTCTATATTTTGTCTTGCAATCAATTCGAAACAGATTGTTCCTTTGGGCTGGGTTCTCTGCTTCCTTCTCTGGCTTTAAGAGAACTTTCCTCATCATCAAGGATCTTCCACCCTCAGCATCCTCTGCCTCAAAATTTTGTCCTTGAGATTCGACAATGTGAGTTTCACCACCTTCCTTCTTTTTGTCTAGACACTCATAAGATTTATGTCCATTTTTTTCACAGACAAAACATTTCACCTTGCCTCCTTGGCCTCTTCCTCTTCCTCTAGCTCGAAGAAAATAATTTCTATCAGCATACTGCCCTCTCTGTGAGCTTCCTCCTCTCTCATGCTGATTTTGAGGTTTCTTCCCCTCTTCTTTAGATTTCTGAGTCCTGTCTGGGACAATTGTTTTGCCTCTGGCTTGACTTCTTCCTCGACCTCTTTAACCTTTCTTTCGGCTCCATCTCTTCATCTTTCAAAGCCATCTGATAAGAATCTTCTATAGTTCAAAGGGTTATCATGCTCATCTCATATTGAATGTCATATCTCAGACCATTCATGTATCTGGAAACCTTTTCATCATCATTTTCCCAATGACCTTCCCTGATGTTAATCTTGTAGAATTCTTCAGTGTACTCCTTCATTGTCATCAGCTTCTGTCTCAAGTTTCGCATCCTCCGAAACAGAGTGATTTGATAATTCTTGGGTATGAATTTGGCTTTCATCTTTGCAACCATTCTATCCCAACTTTTGATTTTCTACTTGCCTTTGCAGTGTCTGTCAGCCAGCAGTTCATCCCACCATAAAGCTACGTGCCCTTTAAGTCTAGTGAAATCATGTTTGATCTTCTTGTCTTCCTCGACATCCTCATGGTTGAAGTACTTATCCAGAGCTCTAATCCAGTCTAGAAGCTCTTCAACATCCAGCTTTCCCTCATACATGGGAATTTCCATCTTTTCCCTGGCACCTATCCTCGCAATATCCCTGAAAAGGCATTCATCTACAAAATCTTCGACTATGACTTCTTCTCCTTGTCAAGCTTCATTTTCACTTTCAACCTCACTGAAATCCCGAGTGTCAACTGTGTGTATCTGTGTTGTCTCCATGGCATCAAGCCTAGCACGTAGTTCACGCATTTCTCTTTCCATTGTTGGATCAGGCATCACCACTGGCCTGTCTCTTCTTCTCGGCGGCATGGCTGAGAAATATTTCTCTTTTCTCCTCTCTCTTCCTCTATCTGCAATATACAAACAAATTCAAGCTTTGATACCACTTTGATGCAAACCCTTGAACCCTCAGGTCGAGGTCCGCTTAGGATCGATCAAATATTCCCTTGAGTCTAATTGACTCTTTGATTTCCCCTCAGAGAATCCCACACACACTCATCTATGTATCCATAGGTCCTTTTGAGTATGCCCGATGGGATCAAACCATAAAGAACCACTCAAATCTTTCTTTTCCAATAAGGTCGCGCCCTTCACCGAACCGGGACTTCGGGTTTCGCGATTTCAAGATCCCTGTTGTCAAGAGTTTTCGTCTCTATGACTCCTGAAACCCAAAATGTCGAGTTCTGATACATTCAACAAAGGTTGGTCTCTCAATAGGCTATTGGGGTTTCAGACTTTGCGACTTCACGAATCTGGATACAAGGCTCCCAGCGCTTCGACCTCCGAACCCCGAAACCATCAACAAGGTTTGACTTCGCTTATTGACAAAGACACGCCACCTGTATACTCCAACGCTTTCTATCCTTGACTTGGACTCCAGCCACTTGTCAACCACACGATTTCCACTAAGCATATGTGCCACGTGTGGCACGAGTCTCATCTAATACGACAACCCACTTTACTCCTAGCTTCTGGGTATCGGGAGTTAGGAACTCCCAATCCCAAAGCGCTAACTCCTCTGATCCCCGACACTCGAAGTGCTGAAATCTTGAAATTCCACACCAACTCCTATCGCAACTCATGACTTCAGGACTTTCGTTCCCCTATACTAAACTCCTTGTCGTCGAGAACCCCGAAATGTCGAAATGATCTGACGGCTTGTACAAAGCATGATCAATGGTCCATGTTGATTCTCACCTCTTGAAGGGTGGATTGATCTATCACTTAATCTCCTTGCAGCTTCACCAGATCCCACGGTCCTCGCCACTTTGTGAATTCTCCACAGAGAATTATGACCGCTCATTTACTCCTGGACAGCTTCTGCGAAATAAACCAATGTTCTTCATCTGCACTTGGTTCCTGAAAAGAAGCTTCACTTTGTCTCCTTCTGAAGTACTTAAATCCCCGTCTTCCTTTGAAGTGTTAAGGGGTTATCTCTCCTTATCTTTCACTTACAACTCAGACCTCCAAAAGGTTCTTTCTCGCACTCCTTATGGAAGACTTTCAAATCCTACTAGGTATTTGATCTTTCGACCCTGTGCACTCCTTGCAACAACATTCCTTCAACTCTCTCCTTGGTTGATACAGTCTAAGATTTCAACCATCTTGTGCACACATTGCATGGCTTTTGTGATTCACTTGCACTCCTACTGAAATGAGAACAACGGTATCCCTCCTGAGCTTTCATAGATAAAATCTGAACCTTTGTCAACACACTCCTTGCAGATGCTTCACTTCACTCCTTGCAGGAACTTCTCTCACTCAGGAAGAGAAACAATTGAAACTCATTCTCTCTCTCTCTCAGACTTCAACATTCAACATGAAATCATACATACACACAACATTAAGCGATTGTATAACAGAGAGAATAAAACAACCATAAGCATACCATTCACCATGTATAAATAGAAAAAATCATAACACCATGAATTCTAATTCAAAGCTTCATTCATTAATCCAAATCTCCTGTACATGGACTTCTCCTCTACAACTCTCTTCTTCTATATGCTAATGATACAATCCTCTCATCATACAATAATACTAGAATGAAGGTGTCTATATCTATTTTCCCTCCTGCTCTTCTAAACTGTCTAATCTATCATTCAAACCTACCTACTTTCATTAACTACGTACAAATTCATTAACTTTCTACAGATGAGAGTGAATCCCTCATGATTTGTTGACAATGTGTAAGTATGCTTTCCCTTTAACCATTACATTAATGTTTCAAAAACATTTCAAAATGTGAGAAAATGCGTGTTGCGCTTTCCAGCTGTTCTTTTGCCTCCACACTCACTTGATTGCTTACGATGCTCTTGCATCACACCAACATGTCATCTTATTAGAGATCTTCAAAGAAAAAGAATGCATCGAAGAAATAATAGGAGACTTCTACATTAACTGTGTTCTATGTGAGGAAGCACAGGTGAATATCATGACAAAAAGAACTTGGAAAGCTATAGGGAGGCCTGCTATGGCTCCCTCATTAGGAGGAATAGGGTTATTCAGAAGGAAACTCATAAACCTATGTGGAAGGCTCACCCAGATACCTATGAACATTAATCGAACTTCACATAAGCAGAATTTGAGATTATTAAATTTGTTGAAGACAGTGCCCCATTTACCATGTTACTAGGAAAACCTTGGATTGTTACAGATCAATTTAGAGGAAAGGAAGAAGAAGAATTTTTGGAGCATAAGAAACAAGAGTTAAAATATTTCATGACCAGAAGGATCACACACTTGATTGAATAATAGGATAGAAGATCGAAGATATTTAACACTAGCAACCCAAATGTCGAAGCTGAGAGAACACTAGAGGATCCACAAAAGACTGAAGTACCTACCCTAGACAAAGAAGGGGTATTATCCAGGAACCTTAGGGAAGAATTTCAACATCGCAAAGTAACAATGACCAAACAAGATAAGAATCAGAATGGAAAAATAACTACCAAGATGAAGCTCACTGGAAAGAAGGATAGAAAGCTAAGTAAGAAGAGAGTTAAGTTCTAAAAGTTGCAGAAGGTTCCAAAGGGAACTTCGCAGATAGAAAATTTGTAGAATTGGAGCTTCGTCAGGATATCAGAACAACCACACATGGCACTTCACCATGACAAAGAAATATGGTCATTGGGGACATTATAACCATTCGATCAACGGTCCGAATGGGAAGAAAGGAAATTATGGTTTGTCATTAGACCGTTGGACCACACCATAATGGACCGAACAAGAGTTAATGGAAGCTCATACCCGTTGCAAGCGAACTGTTGTCGAGTTACCTATTTATCCCATCGTGCCATGTACCAAGAACACTTTTTCTAATTGAGAATATGATCCCACAGACTAAGCTGAGTATATATAGTGATCATCGCTCTCTTTCTCTCTATCTTAGTACTATGTCTAAGTTGTTCCCCGAAATAGTGATTTTTGACCCTGAGTGTGTATGTCGGAAGAATTGAGTGTCGTAGAGAAAGCTATCGAAGAATTTTTTATCGACTTGATGACTAAGAGAGTCATGTCGATGTTTAAAGGTATCCAGGATTCATCCACAAGAATAGTGCAAGCGTCTCTGTCCACTACTCGAGTCGGACCATCCCAACCACTAGATGAAAAGAGAACCAAGCATAGAGATGATCTCATGAATGCTAATTTGATTTTGAGCATATTTCTTTCCTACCTACCACCTTTGAGTGGTGAAATCAATCAAGACAATGTGCCCAGAGAATTTGAGTACGCTTTTGTCACTACATACCTCCCGAAGGGGATATGCGCAGTTCGTGCAGATCAAGAAAATATTGCAGCACTGAATTTTAGCGACTTCAACCTTGGTGACATGAAGGTCTACAACATTCTCTCCCCACATAAGTACCTGACCAGAATAAAGGGAAATAATTCAAATATAGTTCCCCAGTCATGGATTAAGAACCTCGCGCAGTCAACACTACTCAATGTCTTGAAGATTCCTCACTTTGGAAGGCACCAAGAAGTTATTGCATGCATCAAGCTATGATTTTCCTATTAACATGGTGGATACTTGTGGTTAAACCACCGTATCATAGTGGATCCAACATTGATCAATTAGATCATAGGGTTGAGTATGCAAGGCCCTAACCCACAAGATTTCTACCCTGGCAAAGCCATGGACCATGCTCTTGCAAAAAGGATCAAGGACACTTATGGATATGTCAATAAGGGAATGCAAGGCTACAAGGTAGCCTCTATATAGAGTAGCGCAATGTGCCTATCTTATCAATTGATCGCAAGAAAGTTAGTCTATAAGAACCGACCCACCCAAGTGACTAGTTTTGTAGTCGACCTCGGAGGGAAGTGCACAGAGGGCCTAGAAATGAATTGGGCGAAGTACCTGGTGAACCAGTTGCAACTGGACTACCAGGAAGCGCAAGATCAAGGATATGAATTCCACTTAAGGTTACTTTTGATACTGATCTCTTTCATCACCTGGGAGATGCAGGAAGGCTCGACCTTCCCAGACATCAAGCCCTTTGAACCTCTGGCCACAAAGTTCATAACACTGTGGTATTATAGTGACATGAACAAGCAATGGAAGTCAAATGTCATGTCCCATACCTATTACAACCAGTTGAAGACAACCATCCAGTCCGAGCCTCGCATCACATTGAATACTCTCCACAGGTTTTGGCCTTTAATGAAATTTAGCACGGACCACCATTTCATTTATATTACAGCACACACTGACGAGCACAAGAAACAACTTCAATCTTACTACAAGATGACAGAGGAAGAATTAGAAGAGATTACTAAAGACTGGTTGGCGGACCTCCTCATTCTAGTAGATCATGCAGAGATGTCTGACATTAACAATCCAAAAGTAGTGCATGATACACCTGGACCCAACAAGACAAAGAAAATTGAAGAATCCAAAGACGTAAGCAGTACCTCAACAAAGACTGCTTCCATATCACTTGAGAAAGGAGGATATTGCGGAGAGATAGATGGCGCAGAAGTTGAATAGAAGAAAGGTGAGGTTACACTGCCTAGAGATGAGGAGGATCCCTCGAAGAAAAGGAAGGTTCCCCCCCCAAAGCCTTCTTCCTAGAAGAAATCAAGAACATCTATGACCAACCAACATCTAGAATACTCTCACCTCAGATGAATTTGTTTTCATTGTAGCAGCACAGAATGATGCTTCGTTGGAGATAGCAGAGAAGCAAGAGGCTCAGCAAGAGGAGATATACAACTACAACAATGCATATAATATTTGGAGCTATGCGCAGTGCCCGAGACCCCACAAGATGTAAGAGACCAAAGGGAAGAAACTGCTTGGAGCATAGTTGAGAGATTGAAGGCTCTTGTCAGGGATTACAAGCAGCTGAGTAAAGAAAACCTAGAATTACAGGAACTAGAGTCATAGCTCCAACAAGTGAAGCAGCACGCAGACACACTACAGGAGTAGTTGAAGGCCCTACCAGTTGTAGAAAGAATGAAGAGATCTGAAGAACAATGCACCACCCAGCAGTAGATCCATACGATCCAGAGAAAAGTTATGGAAATAATTCGACGGCTCCAACCTGTTTAAGATAACACCTATCAGTTGTTTATAGAGTTTGAAATCTAAGGAGTAGAACTAGAACAGGTTGTCACCATAGTAGAACAATGCCTATAAGGGCCAATGAATGACACAGTGATCTAGGATTTCACTGAGTAAGAAATCATAGAAAAGCAGCAGGTCAAAGTAGCTCAAGCCAATCTCAAGGCGTTTGATGCAGAACTAGTCAGACCAGAGTGTCTCGAGGTGAGTCACAGGTGAGTGTTGGGGGCATGCTGGACCTTGACCATGTTTTGGGAGAATCTTGGTCATGTTGACCTATTTTTGGACTTCAACAGCCTGTCGAAGGAAGAGCACAAGACGAAGCAGAGATCACAAGATCTCGACCCCTTTTTGGGTCTTTTTTGGGTTTTGGGGAATATGTAATGGTATTGGGACGTTGTCCCATGGGTTTACCCATGTTTAGGCATATTTTGTAATATATAAATAGACACCTAGGCTAGATAAAAGAGGAAATGCATCTACGTTATGTGAGACCGGTTGTGCTAAGTGCTAGTGTGGATTGTAAGGGATTTGTTCTTACTGTGAGAGACTTTCAGAGATAAGTGCAAGTGGTTGTAATAGACTATGGAAGGATTTGTGTTGTAACGCAAGGAAGAAGGATCTAGCGAGCTGTGCAGATCTCTGTCCTATGCAGAGTAGGGTTTTGAGGCTTTGTGCTTGTAACTGATTGACTGAAGACAATAAAGAAGAATAGTTGGTGACGTAGCCCTAGGGTGGGGGTGAACCACACAAATACTGTGTTATGTTGCTTTGTGCCTTTTCTTGATGTGTTCACATGTTATTTTCTAAGTACTTTGATATGTTTAGATAGATCTACTTATGCTTTGTTCTTATGATATGTGAGAATGTTATATCTGACTTCTATGGATGTGTTTAGTGCTCTCTTCTACTAGATCTGATCCATCTGTTTGTGCTAAGTTCTTAATGATATTGGATCAATGTGAATGATGCAATGCTCTGTTCTATATATGTAGTAGTTATTGGTTGAATCTTGATGAACTATTGATGTTAAGTTCTTTGTTAAGTATTATAATCACAGATCTGTGTCCCAGCTAAGGTTGTGGACACTTGATTCCTACAACCACCCATGCCTCTACCTCGGGTGAGACTTCATCTTCTTCATAGGTGTTTCCTAAAGGGCCAGTAGTTAGGGTTTTGTTGGTGCGTTGTTGTAGTGTTGAACCCTGGGTGTGCCCATATGCCAACAAGATACACTCTCAAGAAAGGATGATGTTGAGGCCTTTCATTGTGCTATCGCGATCATTCAACCTAATTTAATAACATAAGAAAGGGATTATTGGAAGAATGACAAAAAATTAGGGAGTTTCATTCAATGGTGGCACTCAATATTTTTTAAAACCTATCACAGGGTCATGAAGGAATTATTTTGGGATGTCCTTAAAATTGATGTTCAAAGGTTTGTGGTAGAATGTTTTGTTTTCCAACAAGATATGGTGGAAACAATTAATACCCCAAGTCTTTTACAACATGTTGAAGAGAAATCCCCCTGTAGACAAGTGGATTCTCTCAAGGTCCCTAGACTCCTAAGACCAAGACAGAAAGTGCTTAACATGGACATTGACTTCCTTTTGGATCTAATCAAGCTAATGAATGAAAGAGAAAGAGAAAGATATGTACCTTATGAACGACGTTTTTCCTTGCAAAGTCCAGGCTGAGCTTCGATCTTGAGCTCCTTTATAGGTCCTGCAAAGCAAAGAAAGGTACAAACAACTTCCTACTCTACTAAGATTAGCTCAAACATAGATCCATCTACTGTAGACAAACTTATATGGAACAAGTACAAGTTTGAAAGAAATAGGCCAAGCATGAATTTATATTTATGAGAACAAAGTGTTACTTACAGCCATGGATGTAGTGCAATTGCTTCACCAAGCTCTCCTTTTCTAGACCCTTGCTCAAATAACCCAAATACAATATGTTGATGCTTCAAATGACAACTCCCTCATGAGATCATAAGTTGGATGATGTTGAAATGTCTCTCTTCTTGTACTGTATGTTTCCTATGAGATCATAGGTTTCATACCTCTAATCTTTCCTCCCCTTTCACCATGAGAAGGCCTCTTTATATAAGCTTGGAAAGACCCAACCACTTGAGAGATCTTTGGGATAAGTTGAGGATTTGTCTCCTTAAATTGAGGATCTTCCCTAATATCATGCCTTGAGATCATATTCAAACCCAACCACCTTCAGATATTAAGGGGATATTTCCCTCATTCTTCTCAACAAACCAAATTTCTCCCAGAAAAGGTAGCACTCCCCCAAAAGGGGCACCGGAGCGTTATAACGTGGAGTTCCACCGCTTCCTAACAGCTTACAGGGGAGCGCTCCCCTCTAAAACCCATTTTTGAGTGGTTCTTTCAGTGGCAAAAGGCTTGTACTTCTAGTAGACTGGTTCCTCCTCTTCAAAACTAGTCTTTGAGGTGTACTAAGTGTCCCTATCATGTCATTGGAGGCATGACATAGGCAAGAAGGAAGTATGATGTTAGAAACACTTATAACACTTGTGGTCAAGATGCGACACTTACAACACTTGTAATGATGACACTTGCGACACTATTGAAGTGAATAATTTTGAGGTGTAACAGATTGCCCCCCAAAGTATGAAGTTAGAAGACATGATGACTGAAGTACTTTGTAGACTCTTTTAAGAAAGGTTATAGATGCAGAGAACTTGATAGAAGCTGCACACAAACATCCAACAAATACTATGACATGTTTCAAACCCAAGGCAGGCATACCTATGCTTGGGTGATAAAGACTTGCAAGATATAGCCGCCATAAAATACACTGCGGATCCAAAATTATATTGATAAAAGGTATATCCATCAAGGATACAGTGTGGATATCTACTCTTATGACCTAAACTAATCATAGCCACAAAGAATACAGAGTGGATCTACGAGATGACAAGACATAGCCACGACCAATACAAGGTGGATCTATGTAACAATATACGTGTCATTGTTTAAAAGAAACTCCTTTGCAACCTGGGAAAAGTACATATAAGAGTGATGACTCAACCCAGGGTCTTCTTACCGATCCTGATGTAGTACAAATCTAACCATGTGGATAGATTTATTAATGTCTAACATGGCAAAAACCACTTGATTACCGGTCAATGATGTAAACCGTTAACAAGCGCGAGGGAAATCACCATTGATGTCAATGATTCCCAAGGTACCCTAGTACATTCCAATGAATGTGAATAGATAAGATGAATTCAAACATTCATGGAATCATCCAATTAGAGGTCAATGATGTAAACCCATTGTCAGATGCGAGGAGGTCTGCCATTGAGGCATGCAGGTCCCAAGGTACTAACTGGTTTCTAAGTCTAGTTCCCGGATAATGTGTTCAATTCGACAGGAACAAACTTGTCGCAGGAGGGCCTTGATGTATCCCCCATCAATGACATGAAACTGACACAGAGATGTAAATTGGTACATCAAATGAACATGGACTGACATGGGTATTGAAACAAGATATTTTTGATGGCTGACTCTCAAGGTGGATACTTCCCTTGAACACTGAGGCACAACAGCAGAAACATGACATGGACCAAAACACGATGATGAAGTGGATACTATGACTTTCGTCGGGTGACCCAAAGGAGTAAGAAAAAATCAGAGGATCAATTCAGTGCAAGTGTTTAGTGAATTAATATATGTGCAAAGACAAAGTGTCGTGTTCAAGGGCGACTCTAAGAGTTACTGGTAATGTTCTCAAAAACTGCTTGGCTTGCTTCCTTCAATTTTTCCCCCATCCAGATAGATGAGTACCTCTTTGTAATTTAAAAAGCTCGAGGAGGGTAACACATGCTCGATATAACTCTCCTTCAGTAAGTCCCTCTTCCTTTGTTTAATGAACTAGAAGAAGCAAGGGTTCGGTCCCATATGGACCCTTCAATGTATGATCGTTTAACAAGTCCAAATAAGGTAAACTCAGTGGTTTTTCATATTTAGAGAGTCTGAAAAAGAACTTAAAGACGAATCCATTGTTTTCATTTTTCATAATGTTAGTCTCACGAGGCCTAAAAAGAGATAAATTATCACTCGAATGACACCCTTTCAAACCTTTTAACGAGTGGGAAAGGAAGCAAGATCACTCGACAATATTTTCACGTTTAGAGAGTCTGAAAAGATCTTAAAGAAGACTCTAGGGGGTTCCTTTTTCATATATCCATGCGAGTCTAAAAAACAGATAAAAGATTTCTCAATTACATTCTCATGTTTTTACGAGCATGAGAAAGAACAAAGACTAAGCTCGGTATGCCCCCAACTTGAAAAGCTAGTGGCTTAACTCTAGAATGATCATCAAAGGCTGGAGACATGCCCCGCAAGCTTCAATTCATTGACTGACTTTGAGGTTGTCACGAATTTCTATACTAGATGGATAAAAAGGATATAAGTGGATGAAATGAAGGTGAAAATATGAGACCAAATGAAAGACTTGACTCGACATATATGATATCCAATGAAAGATTCGACCTAACGAGAGAAGTGACTGTTTCATTTTTTAATGAGATTGACACAGGAAAAGAACTATGCTCAAGGCTCCGGGTTCAATCCCCAGATTTTTGTTTCATTTTTTAATGAGCTTGCCACATAAAGAAAAACTATGCTCGTATCGTTGTTTCATTTTTTAATGAGCTTGCCACAGAGAAGAGAAACTATGCTCGTAAACTCTTCTTGATCATGGCTTCCAAGAGGATAATGCTCCGGAAGGAGACCATGTCAAGGGACAAAACTCGGTCATGGTTTCCAAGAGATATTCACTGGATGGAAGAACAATGATCTGGAAGGAACACATGTCGAGGGCCACAACAGGGGTAAGGAGATCAGGCTCCAATAGCCCTACCAACGAGATCACCATGTCAACTACTGAATCTAAGTCATCGGAAGTTGAAGTCATGGGAGATAAGGCCACTATTAAGAACCAAACATCAATATAGCATAGAAAAACCTCAAGAAAAGTACTCAACACCTTGAAAAAGATATAATTTCAGATAATAAGCCTCTTCGAGGGGGAAACCTCCTTTTACCCCACTTAAGTGTTCAAGTACAAGATGATTCAAAATGAAAATGTCTCCTTGGTATATATAGGAGACTAGGAGGTATAATTACAACTAATGGCCTAAAGC
>ML778371.1:463979-476107 GCA_009831015.1 Picea engelmannii | reverse complement strand
AGATGATTCAAAATGAAAATGTCTCCTTGGTATATATAGGAGACTAGGAGGTATAATTACAACTAATGGCCTAAAGCCGACATAAATAAAATAACATTACTAATATAATATGCCCCAATTAAGGTGTAATGAGCCAATATTAGAGCTTAACAACCACATAATTAACATGCGGTGGGGTCGATATTGTATGCATATAAGAACCATTTAGGGAGGTAATCCATTCAGGACCAATGAATGAAAGTTGATCAATAGTCACAATTCTTTCGTTGGGGAGGAAAGATATCACACGAAAAAGAGTGGAAACAATATATTTCATGGCATAGACATAATCCCACCCAAGGAGTAAAGAAAAATCCAAGGGGTCTCAGACTACCATGACATCAATAAAGACAGTTTTCCCTCCCAAAGTTATGGGAAACTGAGGAAGGGTCCCTAAAGGTTGACTAGTTCTTTTGTTAAAAGATAATAGATTCTGTGTAACTGGCGCAAGCTAAGGACAACCCAAAGCATGCCAAGCAACATAAGACAAAATACTAATGGACACACCTTCATCTATCAGTGTTTGAGGAACGTCCCAACCACAAACCTGTACTGTAATCTGGAAAGGAATGTGAGAGGGAAGACGAGGTCCAGTTAGTGCACCCCAATCAAAAAGGATGGCCTCATTACTTGGAGGGGGCTTCACAGGATAAGGAGGAATTCCCCCTGGCACGGTAGATTTTGTATCAACGAGAAAAACTTGGGCAGTATCAGGTTTACTCTCTAGAGGGAGGATAGGATCAATCAATGGTGGAATTGGATAGACCAATGGTGGGCTTGGATCAACCACTTTGGCACTCTTCAGAGGAAGAGTGGGATTAACTAATGATGTAACCAGAGAAACCACTTTGGCACTCTTCGGATGAAGGGTGGGACTAACCTAGGAAGGGACTGGATCAGTCACTTTGGCACTCCTCAAAAGAGGAGTGGGATCAACCGATGGCGGAACTAGATCGACCACTTTGGTGTCACCCTCTAATGAGAGAGTGGGATCAACCGAGGATGAAAATGCATCAACCACTTGGGTTACACTCTTTTGATGAAGAGTGGGGTTGATCGATGACGGAACTGGATCAACTACTTAGGTTTGTGGTTCAATCGAGGAGGAAACTAGATTTACCATCTGATCAACCAGACTGACTGGGGATGGAACCGGATTGACCAGTCCATCAAATAACAATGGGTCGGGGGAAAACCTATGATAACCAACTAGAAGTTGAATCGTTTCCAAAAGAGAAGAAGCCTCATCCATACGAGGGAAAAGGTGAGAGTAATGATCACCTTTGCATAACATGCAAGGAAAATTGACAGTTGTCTTCTTCTTACCAACCTTAACATCACTAGTTGACGGGGCATCACCAGCATACCCAACAGGGGATGATGACGTGGAAGACCACATTTCTAAGACCTTGATAAGACCGGGGAAATCCCTCAGAAAGTGGTCACCCTTACAAAGGCTACAAGGGAATTTGGGTTTCAGATTCTCCATTTTAATCTTGTTGATCTCATCAACACTCCCACTACTATTAATATTAGTTGGTTGCTTGGATCCAACATCAGATGTTGTTGGAGCTTTGGTCTTTTTTGGGCTCTTCTTCTTCTTCTCTTTTCGTTTCTTCTTCTTTTGATCAACCTGGCTACTTGCTTTAGAGCTTTCGCTAGGCGAAGAAGGAGAAAGGGAAGGAGACTCAATGGGTAAAGAAGGGAAAAAAATGACACGAGGTTGATGTGTGGGTGGTGTATTGACATCTAAAGTATTAGGTGCAGTTGAAACATTAGGAGGATTCAAGATCATTGGAGTGGGGAAAAACCAAACTGGTAATCCGATGGTGAGTCCTGGAAGATTGAGTGTGGCAATTTATGGAGGACCAAAGTTTCCAAAATAAGGAAAGGTGTAAGGTTCCCTGGGACAAGGGGTTCCTCCATTGGTACTCTCAAAAGTTGAAGCCATTAATACTAACTCAACCTAAGGTCCACCAAGTAAAACAAACAACACACACTATGAATCTGAGAAGCAATCAATCAAACAAACCTTCCCACGATGAAACCACTAGTCGGTGATAAAATCCAATGTCGCGAGATCAAAATAGGAAGGGGAGGGGATAGAGCACCTGGATCAGTTACGTTGGTGACCTAATTAACAGACTTATGCCTTGGTGAAATCTTCCACGTAGTAATTGTGGATTTACCCTCCAAGGAGCCCAAGTGAGTTTGACCAACGTCTGTTCCAGGTACAATGAGACTTCCATTCACTGTCACCTTGTGTAAGACCCTAAATATTGTGGCTACTAAGGTCACCAACTCCCAGTCAGCCCCTGGGTAGGTACAGTCGACAGTCTAGTCCAAACATAAGGGCATGGTATCTATCCTGAAATCAACTTGAAAGGCTTCCACTCAACATTGTGTGTATACCTTCAAGCGACCCCCATAATACGATCCAACTACTACAATCTGTCAAACCACGAAGGGATAATATCTGTATTTCTCTCGAGTTCGACCTCTTGCGTAACCCCTATGTTAGAGGGGGATCCTAGAAATCCTATACGACAATTGGATTTCACTCTCCCTACCGCAAGATACTAAGTTTGTTTGATAGATTTGGAAAGTTATCCTTTCAACCTATTCCAAATACCTACACCTTAAGCTAATATAGGTTTGCCTAACAAAATGTAAAATGTCTAATAAATTTTAGTTTAGCATTGATTTTAGTGGTTTTTTTTTACTTAGAGGTGTATGGTAGTGAATACTGATGATATTATGACTCAGTTCCCAAAACATGCACAAAAAATGATAAGCAGTCTTTTCTTTCAATGAATGTCTATTTTAAGGGAAGGAGAAGGATTTTCCTTTCACTTTCAAACACCAAGATGCAATGACCTCATGCAATAGTCCTCAATAAGGAATCCAAGACAATGCTAAAATGTTTATATGTGACTGATGATCACAATGATAATCAGACTGCAAGATCTGTGAGATTGAAGCAACCAAAAGCAAACTCCACATAAACAAAAACACACCCTTGTTGCGATCAAAAAAGAGAAAGAAAACTAAAAACTCAGAAAGAAAGAAAGGCTTAGACAAGATGACCTCAAAGACCAAATGGAAATGATAGAAAAGATCTTTGAATCTCCTTACAAAGTTTTCACTCAATCAGATAAATGAGAAGAAAACGACAAATTGACTCTAAATCGTCAAGGACAAAGAGTTATTGAAAAGTAAGGATAAATATAAACAAATCCAAACAAAATATGATGAATCCATAGAAAACAAAGTATTGAAGGCCAAAACAAGGATGTACTGAGATGATAAGACTTTGAGTAAGTGTCAAAAAAAAAAAAAAATGAACTTTAGATAATGAAACCCTAGAAGGTGTTGCACAAAAAAAGGGTAGCACTCTGGTGTAAGGGACACCAAAGAGTTATAACAATCTGTGTAAGGCCAAAATGGAGCGCTAGCACTCTGATAACATGGGCAGGGGGGCGCTGGTGTCTTAAAGTCTAGAAAAATGCTCAAAAAAACAAAAAACTCAGTCAAACTTTGGAATTCACGGTGTATGTGATGGAATAAGGATTCAATCAACACATTCAATTAGACATAGGGTATGAATAAGGTCTAAAAGAACAAAGGCTAAGACAATATCTGTAAGGAAAACCAAAACTAAAAGCTTCGATTAGTCCCCAGTGGAGTCACCAATTTTTGTTGAAGAGAAATCCCCCTGCAGACAAGTGGATTCTCTCGAGGTCCCTAGAATCCTAAGACCAAGACAAAAAGTGCTTAACATGGACACTGACTTCCTTTTGGATCTAATCAAGCTAATGAATGAAAGAGAAAGAGAAAGATATGTACCTTATGAACGACGTTTGTCCTTGCAAAGTCCAGGCTGAGCTTCGATCTTGAGCTCCTTGATAGGTCTTGCAAAACAAACAAAGATAGAAAAGACTTCCTACTCTACTGATATTAGCTCAAACATAGATCCATCTACTGTAGACAAACTTATATGGAACAAGTACAAGTTTGAAAGAAACAGGCCAAGCATGAATTCATATTGATGAGAACAAAGTGTTACTTACAACCATGGATGTAGTGCAGCAGCTTCACCAAGCTTTCCTTGTCCAGAACTTTTCTCAAATAACACACATACAAGATGTTGATGCTTCAAATGACATCTCTCTCATGAGATCATAAGTTGGATGGTGTTGCAATGTCTCTCTTCCTATACTATATGTTTCCTATGAGATCATAGGTTTCATACCTCCAATATTTCCTCCCATTTCACCATGAGAAGGCCTCTTTATATAATCTTGGAAAGACCCAACCACTTGAGAGATATTTGGGATAAGTTGAGGATTTCTCTCCTTCAGTTAAGGATCTTCCCTAAGATCATTCCTTGAGATCATATTCGAACCCAACCACCTTCAGATATTGAGGTGATCTTTCCCTCATTATTCTCAACAAACCAAATTTCATCCAAAAAAGGTAGCTCTCCCCCAAAAGGGGCACCATAGCATTATAACGCTCCCCCAAAGAAGGTCAGGGAGTGCCAGCACTCCCTAACAGTGTATAGGGGAGTGCTCCCCTCCAAAACCCATTTTTTAGTGGTTCTTTCAGTGGCAAAGGGGTTGTACTTCTAGTAGACTGATTCCTCCTCTTCAAAACTAGTCTTTTAGGTGTCCTAAGTGTCCCTGTCATGTTGTTGGAGGCATGACATAGGCAAGAAGGAAGTATGATGTTAGAAACACTTATAACACTTGTGTTCAAGATGCGACACTTGCAGACAAGATGTGACACTTACAGAACTTGTAATGACGACACTTGTGACACTATCGAAGTGAGTAATTTTGAGGTGTAACACAACCATTATCCATCCCAAGTCCGTTTTGGGAGGAGGTTTACATGGATTTCATCAAAGGGTTACCAAAGTCTGAAGGAAAGAGTGTCATCATGTTGATTATTGATAGACTGACCAAGTACACACATTTTTGTGCACTCTCTCATCCTTTCAAACCCACTATAGTTGCCACCGCATTCATGGAGACAGTTCAAAAGATACATGGAATCCAAAATAATATTGTGAGTGACAAAGATCCCATCTTCACTAGACATTTTTATACAGAATTATTTTCTTGTTTGGGTACTCAATTGGCTCATATCTCATCTTATCATCCTCAATGTGATGGACAAACTGAGATAGTGAAAATTTTTATGGAATGCTACATTTGTTGCTTTGTCTCTGATAAACAAACACAATGGTTCAAGTGGTTACCCTTGGGAGAATGGTGGTATAACACTTCCTTTCATACTGCAACAAAAATGACACCATTTATGTCTCTCTATGGATATCACCCACCATCCATCACTTCTTCTCTAAAAGAAAAATCTAAGGTTCAAGTAGTGGAAGATCACATCAAACATCAACGACAAGTTCTCCAACTCTTAAAGGACAATTTGACCATGGCACAAAATCACATGAAACAACAAGCAAATCAACATCATAGTGAAAGAAGTTATGAAGTAGGGGATTGGGTATTTTTAAGACTACAACCATACAAACAAATGTTCCTCAAGCAAGATAAGAAGGATAATAATTTATCACTAAAGTATTATAGCCCTTATAAGGTGTTTCAAAATATTGGTGCTATGGCATACCAATTGGAGCTTCCTGCATCTTTGCGAGTACACCAAATTTTCATGTTTCATGGTTAAATAAGGTTATAGGTGACAAAATCCCAATTCAAAATATATTGCTATAAATTGATGACGAAGGAAAAATCATATTGGAGCCAAAAGATATCACAGACACAAGAATTCCCCAATTGAGGAATCGATCCATCTCAGAGTATCTCATTAAGTGGAAGAAACTACCTACTTAAGATTCCACTTGGGAAGATGATTCTTTTATACAGAAGAATCCATAATTACTCAAGAATTATGGACAACATTTGTCTGAAGGGGAGGGGCATGTTAATCCCTAAATAATGTCACATTACCCCTTAATTGGGGCATATTACATTAGTATTGTTATTTTATTTTTGTCGACTTGGGTCCATTAGTTGTATGTGTACCTCCTAGTCTCCTATATATACCAATGAGACCTTTTCATTTGGAATCATCTTGTATTTGTGAATTCATATGATGTATAAGGAGGTTGACTACTCGAACAGGCTTATTATATGAATTTCTCTCTTTTTCAAGGCGTTGAGTTCTTATTCTGAAGTTTTTATGCTATTTTGATATTTGGTTCTTAACAGTTCCTCCTTTCTTTGTATTTTCATTTTCATAGTTGAAGACAAGAGAGTAGAGCATAGGCCTCACCTTCTATATGGGTTTTCTCCTATGTTCGGTTTCCCGGAATACAACATGTGTTCATTTTTGTGGATCTTGTTTTCATTTGCTTGTTCTTTAATTTTCATATTTTAGTTATTTTTATAAATTTGAGCAATGAGATAGCGATGATACATTCGAGATATAAGGAAATAAATTCGCATAATAAAATATTTCAAAATATTACAAGATCTATTGGGATGAAATGTTTTAGGGGAATATCCATGATATTTTATAGATCATATTTACAACAAACTATTGAAATATTGGTTTTATCCAAATGGAGATAGATACAGAAAATCAAGCTTATTGTTTACATATGAAGTTCAATACCATTCAAAAGACAATAATGAGGAGAACTATTTGAAAATGGCATCAAGTTAGTCATTCGATGGTTTATATGAAAGATATAGAAATATGAAAATAATGTTATGTTCATTGTTGAATCACCTAGGACCTTGTCCAAATATGAGGTGTTGGTTAAAAAAAATTTAAATTCCAAATACATTAGTTAGGAGAATTGCTTTATATTGCGATCAAGTTGGATATTTAATGGTTCATATGAATGATATATAAAATAAAGTTTGTGTATTTTGATGATAATTTTAAGTCTTTTAGTAATTGGTTATTATAAAAAAAAAGTAAATATGAATGGAACTGTGTAAGTGATGATGTTTTTGAAAAAATATATATCATATTTGTAATTACTATACTTAATCAGTTAACAATGTACAGTTCGCAATATAAATAATATAGTTTGTTTTATTTATTTTCTTGTAGATACAAGATCATGATACAATATTATTAAATAAATGAATGATTATTTTCAATATGAATGGAATATTGTTACAAGAATTCATAAAAGATCATTGTAATGATTCAAATGCTTAAGATATCATAACATAATAGAAGTAAACACCATGTACAACAATCTGAGCGTGGACCACAACTCAAATATAGATAAGTTACACAATAACTCCTTAAAGAAGAGGAGAATCTCCTCCATATAACCAAATACATTCATACATCGCAATTCACATGTCTCCAATGAATACATAATTTCTATATATACCTATTCACACTTGCACATGAGGCCCCCTTACTATTAGACCAACCCTATTACATAAATATTTACACATTTCAAGTACATTTAGGTCCATATACCCCCCCCCCCTTCGGGTCATATCATACACATTTAACCCCATATATGCCCCCATTGGGTCATAACATAGTACCCTCCTTAAAAAATCTTTGTCATCAAAGCTTTGCAATTAAAGGCTTCACATGTGATGAAACCAAGTAATATGATTTTCTTATGTTCCTACTTTTTGCATTCTATTTATGATGATCTATCATCCAAAATCAATTATTTTCAGTCTTAATCCTTGGTGTCTAGTTGTTGCATAATTTTATTTCCTTTGATTCCATCTCTTTTTGTTGTAGCTTCTCCAATTTGTAGCGGTTGATGGTCTTTGATAATATCTTGTTGCATAGTTGTTTTTTATTCCTTTTTCCATGAATATTGACAATTATTTTATCTTCTTCCTTGATAATGTTGATATCGACCTTCTTGTTTTCATTGAAATGTTTCTTCATAATGAGGGTGTCGATATGGTTCCACTTTTGACATTTTTTCTTCATTTTATATGTGCATTTCATCTATATCTATGATTTCTTAATCTACACATCTCTTCATCTTTCTTTCTCAAATCTTCCCTTGAATCATCCTTTTCCCACTTTTCTTTTCTACTCTTTTATTTCTTTAAGTTTTTAAACTCCTTAATAAGTCATTCATTAAAGGATTGCATATTAAATAATTCCTCACCCTTCTTCTTAATTTGTTCCCTTGATTATTTTAATTCATATTGAATTCTATATAATTCCTCCATTTTTGTATCCCTAATCCATTTATCTGAGAAGAGTTTTTCAAATTCTTCCCATGTGAAGTAGAGTCTAGTATATTCATGAGGGCTTCTCCACCACTTAAGAGCTTCAAACCTCAAGTACAATACTACCATCAAAGGTATCAAAACATATTTTCTTATCATCCTCAATCATTCCATAGAATTTATTTTGTCTGTATATTCATCTCCATAAAAATTAGGTATTTCCATTAATTCTTGATTGAGGTCTAAACCAAAACATAAACTTACAACCTTAGTATATTAAGTATAATTATCTCAAATAGGTATAATCCTTGTTCCAACATAATATTTTGTGTTTTCTCTTTCCAATGGATTTTCAATTATCACAATCAGACTTCTCAATCACAAGTTATGATAGTTTAAGTAAACATACCTTTGAAACCTAATTTGTAGTCTATCCTCCTGGTCGACCTTCCTTCTGATGTATTTATGAAAATTCCCCCCCAACTTATGATTCTGAAAATGTTTCTTATAGTACTTTGAAATATCATCTCTGGAATTCCATAGGTTTTACCAAAATTGGATGTGCCAAATGAAAGTTATGGTAACTTTCCCAAACCTTACTAATTGTTTTCCTATTCTGGAGAGTGAACTTGTACATAATGCCCCATATCCAATATTTCATATTGGATTATGAAAAATGTATGATAAATACTAAAGGATGTCCTAATTTCAATTCCACTAATCTCATGTAATTTGGATCCTCTAGGAAAAATATATGACTTTTTTACTTGGAACACCTATTTGAGACTAGTGATAGGACTAGCCAGAAACGATGTCTTCCACAGGGTTTATCTATGAAAGTAAAACAAACCAAAAGTTGAAATTCATACCAAAGGTAGCCAAATATGTATTATAAACATCCTCTAATTTTTCATTTCTGAAGTGGCTCCAAAACAAATTTATAGCAAAAATGCCAAGATGGATTTCTTGAGGAAGAAAAACCCTAGGATTGATGCTCTGTTACCAAATGTAATGATCCAAATGCTTAAGATATCATAAAAGAATACAATTACACACCATGTAAAACAATGTGAGCGTGGAGCACAACTACAAGATAGATAAGTTACGTAATAACTCCTTAAATAATACGATAACCTCCTCCACATAACTAAATACATTCATATGTCACAATTCACATGTCTCCAATAATGAATACATGATCTCTATTATACCTACTCAAACTTGCACATGAGGACTGTTTACTATTAGGAAAACCCTATTACATAATTATTTACACATTGCATGGACATTTAGGTCCATATATTCCCCCCCTTGGGGTCATATCATACACATTTAACCCCATAAGAAAATAATGTGAATGTGTTTTTTCTATTTTTATTTGACAAAACATGATTGAAAATTGAGCAATTTAAAGTCATACTAAAACAAGATGATTGTGATACCATACCAAGAAAGGGTTATGATAGTGTTGGGAATCCATATGTATATCTTACACCTTTAAATAAATTTTGGGAGATATTTAAGGGTGCATATGATTCTAAAAACACAATTCTTGTAGATGATTCAAAAGTGAAACATGTTTGTAATGATGAAGGGAACTATGTAATTGCAAAAAACTATAATTGTGATGATGTAAATTATACATATTTGTTAGATTGATTGTGGCCTTGCTTGATACACCTAAATGGTGTTAGTGACATGAGATCTATTGTAAAATCAATAAACTAATTTGTTAAATAATGTCAAAACTATTTTTCTTAAAATTTTCTATGTGTGGTAATGTTTTTTATGGTTAATAAGGTCTTTGTATTTTTTATATATTTAGTTGTGTGATTACTTTAGTGATACTTGCAGATGGTATTTAACCAACTTTGAAAATTATGGATGATATACATTAAATGTGATTGAAAATTAAATGTTAAAATTGGGGTTTGTAAACTCCAAAATCATATTATAAAGGTGCTAATATTATATTCCAAAAGTGGAAAGTCAATTCCTAAAGTGTCAATATTAGTTTTCAAAAGTAAAAAATCAGATTTTGAAAGTGTCAATATTGGATTTTAGTAGTGTGAATTTTAGTTCCAAAAGTGTCGATATTGAATTTAAAATGTGTAAAATCCAATTCCAAAAGTGTCAATCTTGAATCAAAAAGTGTATTTCTAGAACTTGATATTTGTACATTTGGAACTAGATTTTTCACTTTAGAAACCACATTTTTAGACTTTATAAATGTTATTTTAGTATGTCTTCAAAAGGGATTAGACCACAATTAATCCAAATTTAATGAAATAGGGATTATTCCCTTTTACATTAAGTAACTACCTAACGTTCTTTATTCAAATAAGATGGTATCATATATTAATTAACTAGCTCCTAATTACACCAAAGTAGGGAGGTTATGGTAGGGCCCTAACACATTCTATTGATTTCCTTTTGGGAATAAATTAGGAGAATAAACCTTAACTATCAAGTAGTGATTGAGAATAAATGAACACTAGGTAAACGATTCTAATCTTTTCCAATCTCCATGCTCACCCTTTTCCTATCTCTTAACCATGGTCTATAAATTCTTCATCAAAGTGTTCAATTTTGGTTAGTCTTTAGATTTTAATAAATGAGTAACACCAAAGAACATAGAATGAGAATTGTGTGAATAGAACACATGTGAAAATTATGGTGGAGATTGAGGAAAATGACCATGAAAACGAGGGAATGATTTTCCTTAGGCTATGAGAATAAAGTACTCTTATATTTCCTTATAACAAATGTACTATGTCCATTCTTAAATAACTATGTGAGGTAGACATCCCCAACAATATCTACTTGAATTTGTGATTGACCTTTCTAAGTCAAAGGAACTAGATGAATCAATTTAAGGCACATGATGGAAAACATATGAAACAATTGGGAATAGACGAGTGTTTTTCCATAGGGAACCCTTCCTCTTCTCCTCTTGTGGGATCATAACCACTCCTATACTTTTCTATGTCCATCTTGGTCCATTATATATTATATTCTAGTGTTAAAATCACATGTACTTTAATACACCATGGAAAACCTACCATAAAATTCATAGAAGTATATGTGTCATATATATCTACTTAGTGGTTCATTAATCAATCCTTGGCCTTAGCTCTGACCAGAAGTGATACAAGACATTTATTTCATTTAAAACATGTGGCCATTGATTTAAGCTCACATGGCTCAACTACCACCATTATAACTATTTACAATTTATACATAATTTAATTTAATGCATTTCAAGGATAAAAAATAAGGTATCACATGTATGGGAACAATTTTCTTGGTCATTTTTGGCACCATCAGTTTGAACTACATGTATTAAAGAGTGTGATATATGTAATACAGTGGTCCTTTTTTCATGGAGGATCTTGGTTTATCTTTGAAATTTGATAAATTATTATTTTTCCCTTTTAAGTACATCCACAATTATTTTTTAAGTACATCCATAATTATTTTTCTTTGAAAATAGCATACTTACACCTAAAGAAGGTTTATACTAGTGTGACTCCCTTTTATAAGGTTACATTGGACCAAGAGTGCTTTATTTTTGACACAACTGTAATTGATCATAGGTAGCATACCCAAGGAATTCTTGGGATCTACTTATTAGATGGATTTTTCATGTAAATTAGGTAGGGGAACCCTAAACCTATAACAAGGCTTCCTTTACATTTGATCAATGGCGATTTTTTACTCAATTGAGGGTTTATCCCTGTAATTGATCATAGGTAGCATACCCAAGGAATTCTTGGGATCTACTTATTAGATGGATTTTTCATGTAAATTAGGTAGGGGAACCCTAAACCTATAACAAGGCTTCCTTTACATTTGATCAATGGCGATTTTTTACTCAAT
>ML778371.1:445936-462883 GCA_009831015.1 Picea engelmannii | reverse complement strand
TATATGATTTTTCATCTAAAGATTCCAACGAAATCATTCCACTAAATTAAAAGGAATCATAGGTTTGTAACTAGACCATATTTACATTATTAATTAAATTTGTTTTATTTTCATAAATAAAATGAAGTACACTACATCATACAAATGCATAATTAACAATACAAATCTTATGATTTTGCATCTAAAGATTTAAACAAAATCACTTCACTAAATTGAGGGGAAGCCTAGGGTCATACCTACGAAAAACAAAAACTGGATAAAATCCATGATACAAATGTCTTACTAAATATATACATGGTGTAATTTTGCATTGAACGTTTAAAAAAACAAAACCAACCTAAGTCCATAACTAAGCTTAGATATTGTGTTAATCTACCTGAAACATTTCAAACAAAATCAATCTACTACTAAGTTGTGGTCAAGCCTAAGACCATATCGAAGTCTAGATTTATAATGTGTAAATCTTTTGATTTCAAAATTTTACATGAGTATTCTATGGAAAGTCAAAAGCTATGAGAGGCATACACATTGAATGAAAATTCTTGATGTCTAAATTGATGCCGTATTCAAAATTCTCATTAACCATTGTGGTGGTGAATAAGTATAATAAAATGTTAAACATAATAAAACTATGAAAGAATGGAAGTTATCAATATATACCTACAACAAATCAATTAATAAGTTAGGATTCTTGATGTCTAAATGGATTATGTATTCAAAAATTTAAAATGATTCCGTATTCAAAATTCTAAACTATTGTGGTGGTGAATAAATATTTTAAAAGGTTAAACATAATAAAACTATGAAGAAATGGAAGTTATCAATATACACCTTTTTACAAATCAATTAATGGTGTATAAGATAGAATATATGTCATTCTATTTGAAGATATTCAAATCAAAACAATATATATTCGAATCTATACATTTGTATTCAATCTATATATATCCATTTCCATAGGAATAAGCATATGCGTGATGCCAAAGAAATTTTCATAGGAATAAGCATCTACTTGATGCCAAAGACTATGTATAGCTCATTCTCACAAAATACATGTAATCATAAAACTAATGATTACAGAACAAAGTGATGCAGGAGCATCGCCAGCAAAGCAGAAGCAGAAGACATCTGGCGTACTAGCATATATTTTGAAACATTTTGAATTTCAAAGATCAATGTATTAATGTAATATCTGACAAAAAGTTTTGAGTTATGAACATCTTTAATGATAGGAGGTTTATCCATCACGTAATATTGATGGGGGATGTATTTTGTTTTACGAGACGGATCGCAATATAGACATGGAGTTTGCGCTCTTATATGTTCGTCTCAATATTCATTGTAATAAATGTTAAGTAGTTGATAGCATTTAATTCAAGTAGGGTAGTGTAGAGTAGTTGGGGAGAATAACCCAAGAGAGTCTCTAGATAAAAAGATTTCTAATGTTGCGGAGTAGGGGGGATGGCTGCTAATAGGAGAGAACCGAGTAGTAGTTGAATCTATCTGGTATATGTTAAGGAGTAGTGAGGAACAATGTATGTATGTATACAAGTTTCATTTGAATGAATATAACAGAGGAATATTGTTGCAAATGTATGGTGTTATTTGTCTAAATGAGTGATAGACTTTAAGTTTATTTCCAATTCCCTGTTATTTTTTTGTTCTTGTATTCATGAATGCATTTTCTTTGTTGAATGTATGAGTCACTGTGAAGAGTTAACAATTTCCAGTAGTCTCTCTTCTTTGAGCAAGTGCAAAGTGTGTAGAGTGTCTACAAGGAGTGCATGACTGAGTCTGTTTCGACTCGAAGCTCAGAAGAGATAATGAGAACTTGTATGTGCGTGTGCATGGAGTGCATCGACATCTGCAAGGAGTGCATGACAGGGTTTTTAGACCAAAATCTCAGAAGGAGTAGCGTGATTTCAGTCACAGGAGAATAGCCGCAAAGGGGCGCGAAGCCATCCACAAGGAGAGGTTAAGTGTTGAGGAAAATATGTTGCAAGGTGTGCACAGATCAATATTTCGACCAAGTGTCGAGGAGATTGTTCAGAGGAATAATAGAAAACCAAGCAAGTCAAGCTCAGGAGGGAGAGTGACAAAAAATCTTCATGGAAAGAAGTCTCTGAAGTTTTCATTAAAGTCAGTGGACAAGATTCGTTCCAAGAGGAGTTGAACCATTCCAGATCATCAAATCTGGAAGATCTACGAGGAGGATAGTCATGGAGTGTTTCGATACTTCAAAGATCAACAAGTTGGAAGACTTGACGAAGGTAGAGTCGTGAAGTTCGAAATCGCAAATGGATCTCAACTGTTGATCATGAGAGGAGCACGTGGCGAGGGATTAAGGAGTTTGGAAATCAAAAGTTTGGAGGTTTGTGGGCATAAGGCCTAGAGTTTCATGAGGCTGGGAAGTCTGAACCATACTAGGGTCGATGAATCTAAGGAGACGCCTGGAAGGAGTTCGGAACCTAAGAGAATAGAATTTCAGAGGAAGTTGAGGAAAGGATTTGGGAAATCCTTGAGGTCCGAATTGCAAAGAGAATAGACCCACGATCATAGCCGTGGTCATTTATAGAAGAGACATGTGTGTGTGGGTAGAGTAATTTTAGGTGCCTGTAGGGACCCAAGGAATCTTTCCGACTCAACATTCTAAACGATCCAAGATGAAGAGGTCGAGCATCCCTTCGGAGGGAAGGGGAGTTTGCACCAGAGTGGTATCAGAGCGATTATATAATTGATTTTTGTAGGAAGAGAAGTGAGATGATATCGACGAGAGGTATCAGAAGCGTCAACACAATGCTGCCTAGAAGACGTGTTGAGCCTCTTGTAGTCAACACAGCTATGGAAAGGGAAATTAGAGAATTACGTGTGAGGATGGATGCCATGGATAAAACACAAAAGAGAGCGCTCAATGTTGGAGATGTCAATGAGGCAGAAAATGAAGAAGTAGAAGTCGAAGAAGTTGTAGCAAAGGATGTTGCGAAAGAATGCTTGTTGAAAGAGGTTATCAAATTTGGTGCCAGAACAAAGACTGACATCCCTATGTATGAAGGAAATCTAGACACAGAGGAATTTCTTGACTGGATATGAGCAATGGATAAATATTTCGACTACGAGGATGTCAAAGAGGAGAAAAAGGTAAGACATGTTATCACTAGGTTAAAAGGACATGCAACATTGTGGTGGGATGAACTTCATGTCGACAGAAGTAGTAAAGGAAAACAAAAGATCAAGATTTGGGATCGAATGGTATCCAAGATGAAGGTGAAATTCATACCCAAGGATTACCAGATAAGTATGTTCAGGATGATGCAGAACCTAAGACAGAGAGGATTGAATGTGAAGGAGTATACAGAGGATTTCTATAAGTTGAACATTAGAGCTGGACAAAGAAAGAGAGACAAATAGAAAGTTTCCAGGTACATTAATGGCCTGAGATATGATATCCAGGATGAAATTAGCATGGAGACAGTCAGGAGAGTCGAGGATGCATATCAAATGGCACTAAAAGAAGAAGAGAAGTTGGCCAGGAAGAGGAGTCAAAAAAACATAGGTCAAAGTTTGAACAGAGGCAAAGGAGTTGCCTAGGAGAAAACACAGAATCCCAAGGATGAGGTGGAGAGACCACATAATCACTCTGAGAGAGGAGGAACTTCTCGAGGAAGATAGAGTGGTGGTATAAGTTCTTTTCGTAGAGGAAGAGGAAGAGGTAGAGGAGAAGTGAGATGTTACGCCTGTGGAAAAATAGGACATATGTCTTGGGATTGTCCCGAGAGGAAAAAAGGAGGTGAAGCTCACATTTCGAAAGAGAAGAAGAGATATGATGAGGCAGAAGGTGAATAGGATGAGGGATCCTTGATGATAAAGAACTATATTTTAAAAAAACAACCAGAAATCGAAAACTAGCACAGAGGAACAATTTGTTCAGGACAGCTTGTAAAATGAAGGACAAAGTTTTCAAGGTGATAGTCGATAGTGGAAGCACTAAAAACTTAGTATCAACGGAGATGGTGGAGAAGTTAGAGCTGGAGACGATTGGACATCCAAAGTCATATAAAGTCTCATGGTTGCAGAAAGGTCATCAGATAACAGTCTCACTCGACAATGCCTGGTTGAATTTAAAATATGAGGATACAAAGATTAGATTATGTTTGATGTAATTCCTATGGATGTTTTTCATGTTTTTTTGGGAAGACCATGGCAGTATGAAAGAAATGTTATTCATGATCGGAGGAGAAATACTTACACCCTAGAGAAGAATGGTAGAACACACATGTTGCTGCCAAATGAGGAAAAGAAGGTGAAGGATGAAGCTAGCGCGAGCATACTTCTCATGAGTGGGAAGAAACTCCTAAATGAAGTAAAGAAGGAACGAGAGATGTAGTTTGTTGTAGTGAGGAAGCCGAGGGTTATCCTTACCAGTACTTCAATGGAGGATTTGCCTAAGGAATTTCAAGAACTGTTAGAGAATTTTTTCGATATTGTAGTGGATGAGTTTCCAAACTCATTACCTCCTATCAGAATAATCAGTCATCACATTGACTTGATACTAGGAGAAATCCAGTCGAATAAAGAAGTGTACAGGTTGACAGCTCAAGAGAATGAGGAGGTGAAGAGACAGGCTCAAGATCTATTAGACAAAGGGTTTTTGAGAGAAATCTTGAGTCCATGTGTAGTTCCAATTGTATTAAGCCCAAAGAAGGATGGAGGATAGAGAGTGTGTACATACTCAAGGGCCATAAACAAGATCACAATGAGATACATATTTCTGTTACCAAGGATGGATTACTTGATAGATTTCCTAAGTGGGGCTAACTATTTTTCAAAAATAGATTTGAAAAGTGGGTATCATAAGATAAGAATGAGAGAAGGTGATGCGTGGAAGGCATCATTCAAGACAAATGAATGGTTATATGAATGGCTTGTTATTCCATTTGGTTTAACGAATGCCCCAAGTGCTTTTATGAGACTGATGAATGAAGTGTTAAAATATTTCATTGGTAAGTTTGTGATCGTATATATGGATGATATACTGGTATTTAGCAAGACTAAGGATGAGAACTTGAGACATTTAACATTGGTAATGAAGAGATTACAACAAGAGAAGTTGTTGATCAATCTGAAAATGTCCTCTTTCATGAAGACATAACTGATATATTTGGGTTTTGTAATTTCTTCAAATGAATTGAAGATGGATCCTGAAAAGGTGAGAACAGTCAAATAATGGTTGTCATGGAAGAATATCTTTGAGGTGATAAGCTTCCATGGATTAGCGAGTTTCTATCGGAACTTCATCATAAATTTTAGTGGGATTAGTGATCCAAAATCAGATCTAGGAGGCTTCCAGGTCCAGAAAAGGTTAAAAAATGAAAGTTCTTGGAATCAGACGAAACTAAATCCATTGTGACCGGCTCATCACACCGATTCCAACCATATATTTACTTTCTCAAATGGGCTCTATATGCGAGAGCTATCATACTCTGACCATTTTCTCAAACAGCTAAAAAGTCAAAGGACTGGCAAAATGTCAATGCTGACGTCAGCATGACATCACCAAAGACACCTCATGATGGTTATGTGGCAGAGACATGTGCAAGGAGTTGAATGGGAAGATGACATATCAAATATGATTTGGACACGTGGCATGTGACACTTATCAATTTTCAGGCAAATGAGGTGGTGCCACGTGGCCCAGGCATGGGCAACCACATGGCACCTAGTCAACAGTTGTGTGGCAAGTTCCAAAAATGTTTTGGAGGTCCATGGGTTTTGAGCCCATGACCACCATCAAGCCCAAGAGCCTTAACAAAGATCCCTTTTACCAATGCACCACCAAGTTACTTATTAAATGAAACAAGTTTAATGTTATTTAAATTTGAATGTATTGTTATGTGGGCAGAAGGGGGCTAGGGCATAGCCCCAGACTATGTTTTTATTACATTATGTGACCACCATAAAACCAAGGGCATGGGAAACATATGCGCGGGTATATTTGATAAGAACCTAGCCCTTGGATCTCAAGTAGATCCCACAAGACCAGGGGATATCCCCTTAAAAGGTGCACGAAGGTTATATCCATTAACCAATGGTCCCATGGCATGTGCCCATGACTAGGAGTTGGAACCTATCCAAGGCCAGTGTGCAGCCCAAAGGGCTAGTGCTTGGCCATATGGTGTTCATATGACCAGTTATAGGGGGTGCGCACATAGCCCAAGGGGGCTACTCTGTTTATTTCAAAAAAAAATTTACAGAGTGGGCTTTTTAATAAAAGTTTTGGGTCCAGAATTGGTGTTTTGGGATATTTTGGCCATTATTGGGAGATATTGAGCTCTTTTTGAGCCCAGATTTTGGGAGGAAGTTGGGGAATGATAACCAACTTCAGATCTATAAAAACCAGGCCTGTTTGAGGCCATGGAGGATAGTAACATCATAATTATGTTGAAGAAAATCCAAGCCAAAGCCATTTTTATGTAGGGAAGCTATTGAGGAGCAGATGCTTGCGAGTCATTTCTGGGAGTTACACTCAGTCTTTTTCAGTTCCGTTAGTTGTGTTGGATTTATCAGGTTGTGAAGAACACAGTGAGACTGGTATGAGATCCATTTAATGTACTTTTTGTGTACTTTGAAATCATTGAATAATTAATAAAGAAGCCTCCCCCACTAAGACAAAGTCCCAGAGACATAGGCAATCTTGTGTCGAACTCCGTTATCACTTCTCTTGTTATGGTTTGTTGTTCTTATTGCTTCATTTCGTATATGTAAATTGTTTTACGGATGATATATATTCTCTCATCTTAATCCTCTTTCATTAGCTTCCTAAATGGTTAATAATCACATGCAATTAAAAACTCAACCATGGTCATTAAAATATCATTTCAGATCAAGTGGTATTAGAAATAGTTGACACTGGAATTTGAGTTTTGCATGTTAACCAAGGAAAATATACAGCATGTTGAAGGCGATATTGTTGCATAGAATCCATTAATTGGATTAAGAAAGACAACTTCTCACAACGTGAAGATGGCATCGGAAGAGGGACTTTCTCTTGATGAGAAAGAGTTTCAAAAAACTTTCCTTGCTATGTCGAAGATGGTGAAAGTTTTGTACAAGGATTACTTGGAACGAAAGAGACCAGTTCTTGGGAAACCTTCAAAGGGAAAAAGTGAAGAGGAAGGATCCTCCTCAGACTCCTCCTTCACCTCCATCATCACCTCCTTCTTCTCCTTCTTATTCAAGTTCAAGTTCTAAATCCAATGCAAAGAAACATGCTCATAAACATAAGAATGAAATGCCATTGTTAAAACTTGATGTTAAATTTGAGTTACCCTTATATGATGGTGAAGTTAATGCAGAGAGACTTGAAAATTGGGTCAGGTAGATGGAGGTTTACTGCAGTGTGTAACAGATCAAGGATGAGGCCACACAAATCAAGTTGGCATCTTTGAGACTTGCAGGTACAACTCTCATATGGTGGCAAAGTAAGTTGCAAAATGGAACGCAACAAGTGGGTAATGTATTTACATCATGGAAAAGATTCATTTTCGCACTTAGGAAACAATTCTATCCTTTGGGTTATAAATAAAAAACATTAAGTGAATGGTAGGCTTTAAAACTAAGAAAAGGACAAACAGTGCAAGAGTATACAGATGGATTTCGAAAAATGGCATTGATGTTAGATATCCCTTTACATACATATGAAACCCTTATGAAGTATATAGGGGGTTTACCTGCACATATTATAAACATTGTATTCATGTTTGGACCCACTAACCTTGATGAGGTTTTTGTTCAAGCGACGTATATTGAAGCAGGGAAAGCAGGTGTATCAAGGGAATCATCGTCTTCAAGGAAAGAGGACAAGAGGAAATGGCATGGAAAGAATTCAAATGCAGTGGCAAGAAAGGACGAGAGGCCCTCTTGCAAGCATTGCAATAAAGAGGGACATGATGAGGATAGATGTTGGCAATTGCATCCTGAGAGGAGGCTAAAGTGGTTCAAGGAAAAGAAGGGAAGGTAAATAGTGGCAGCGAAAAAAAGACCCATAGACTTGGGATCAGATTCGGGTGACGAATCTAAGGTCTCATTGGTCGGTATGATAGGTAAAATTGGTGAAGGAATTGATTGTAGAAGAAACTTGTTTCATATAAGGAGCATCATGAGACACACTAAGATAGACACATTAATTGACAGTGGATCTCAATCTAATCTAATCTCAGAAGAATTGGTTAAGCAATTGGGGTTAAAAACACAAGCGCATCATAAGCCTTACAGACTTAAATGGATAAGTAATCGTCATCAAATGCACATAACAAAGAAGTGCACAATCAAATTTGCAATTTCATCTAAGTATGTGGACGAGGTAACATGCGATGTAGTGCCATTAAGTGAATGTGGAATGGTCTTAGGTAGTCCATACTTATACGATCGTAAGGAAATCTTCTAGAGGAAAAAGAATCGATATCAATTAACCAAAGCAGGTCAAGATAATGTGGTTCATGCTCATCATGTTAAGGCAAATAAAACACTTCAAATAATGGAACAATTAAAGAAGGTATTTCAAGCAAGCAGCAAACCGATAATTGTTTCAAATGAAGTAATCAATCTTAAGCAAGAACAAGAAATGATTGTTGAATGGAAAATCAATCATGGTTTGCTTCAAGATAAGCTCATGTTGTGCAAATATTACAAGTATATCAGCTCCTTTGCAGTCGTCCTTTTGATTCTATCATCATTAATGTTGTCTACATGGATGATAGTGGCTTCAATAAGATGTAACAGGGTTCAAGTGGCTAACAATATGCTGTCAGTTGTCATGATTTTGTTACAATTGATCTTGATGAGACAGGTCCATAGGACAGAGTTCAGAGACAGAGGACAAGTCGGGTGGTCTATCCCGAGCTTGTTGACTGGTCAGTAACCTTTTGGGGACCAAAAGGTCCTTCAAGGCTTCTAGGTCTAGAAAAGGCTCAAAAATGAAAGTTCTAGGAATCAGACGAAACCAATTCCATTGTGACCGGCTCATCGCGCTGATTCCAACCATATATTTATTTTCTCAAATAGGCTCTGCATGCAAGAGTTATCACACTCTAGCCATTTTCTCAAACAGCTAAAAAGTCAAAGGACTATCAAAAAGTCAATGCTGACGTCAGCATGACATCACCGAAGACACCTCATGATGATGATGTGGTAGAGACATGTGGAAGCAATTGACTTTGGAGATGACAGATCAAATCAAATTTGGACATTTTGTTGTGACACTTGTCAATTTTCGAGCAAATGAGGTGGTGCCATGTGGCCCAGGCATGGGTAGCCACGTGGCACCCAGTCAACAGTTGTGTGGCAAGTTCCAAAAATGTTTCGGAGGTCCATGGGTTTTGAACCCACGACCACCATCAAGCCCAAGTGCCTTAACAAAGAGCCCTTTTACCAATCTGCCACCAAGTTACTTATCAAATGAAACAAGTTTAATGTTATTTAAATTTGAATGTATTGTTATGTGGGTGGAAGGGGGCTGGGGCATAGCCCCAACCCATGTTTTTATTACGTTATGTGACCACCATAAAACCAAGGGCACATGCCCCATATGCGCAAGGATATTTGATAAGACCCTAGCCCTTCGATCTCGGGCGGATCCCACAAGACTAGGGGCTATCCCCTTAAAAGGTGCGTGAAGGTCCTATCCATTAACCAATGGTCCCATGCCATGGGCCCATGACTAGGAGTTGCACCCTATCCAAGGCTAGCTCGTAGCCCAAAGGGCTGGTGCTTGGCCATATGATGTTCATATGACTAGTTATAGGGGGTGCATGCTTAGGCCAAGAGGGATACTCTGTGTATTTTTAAATTTTTGTTACAGAGTGGGTTTTTTAATAAAAGTTTTGGGTCCAAAATTGGTGTTTTGGGGATATTTTGGCCATTATTGGGAGATATTGAGCTCTTTTTGAGCCCATATTTTGGGAGGAAGTTGGGGAATGATAAACAACTTTAGATCTATAAAAACCACACCTATTTGAGGCCATGGAGGACAGTCAGATCGGAGTTATGTTGAAGCAAAGCCAAGCCAAAGCCATTTTTATGCAGGGAAGTTATTGAGAAGCATATGCTTGTGACCCATTTCTGGGAGATACACTCAGTATTTTCAGTGCCGTCAGTTGTGTTTGATTTCTGAGGTCGAGTAGAACAGAGTGAGACTAGTATGAGATACATTTTATGTAGTTTTGTTGTACTTTGTAAGAAATAAAGAATTAATAAAGAAGCCTCCCTCACTGAGACAAAGGCCCAGAGACATAGGAAATTTTGTGCCGAACTCCATTATCACTTCTCTTTTTATGTTTTTCTATTCTTATTGCTTCATTTCAGATCTATAAATTGTTTTATGGCTGATATATATTCTCTCATATTCATCCTTTTTTAGTATCTTCCTGAATGGTTAATAATCACATGCAATTAAAAACTCAACCACAATCATTAAAATATCATTTCGGATCAATTAGTGCTCAAATGATGGATATGGTGAAGAAAATAAACAAATATTTCAAATGGACAGAAGAGGCTGAGAGGAGCTTCAACATATCGAAGGAGAAAATAACTAAACAACTGATTCTAGTTATGTCGGATTTCAGAAAGACATTCCAGATGAGATTCAATGCGAATGAAGTTGAAATTGGAGTGGTCTTAAGCCAAGATAATAGACATGTTGCATATTTCCGTGAGAAGTTGAATGAAGCTAAAAATAAGTACTCCACATACGACAAAGAGTTTTGTGCCATAATTCAAGCCTTGAAGAAATGGAGGCACTATCTTGTACCGAAGGAGTTTGTTTTGTATAGAGATAATCACGCTTTGCAATTCATAACTAGAGAGGAGAAGTTAAACCAGAAACATGCCAAGTGGATAGAGTTTATGCAAAATTTCACTTTTGTCATTAAACAAATTTCTGGAAATACTAACAAACTTGTTGATGCATTGAGCAGGAGAATTTTGATTCTGCAGGAATTTCAAGTCAAAACCTTGGGGTTTGATCACCTTAAGGAAATGTACCATAGTGATCCAGATTTTGGAGAGGTATATGAAGCATGTGCAAATCTTGTGCTCAGAGACAAAATCCAATGGGTTGAATATCTGATTCAGGATGGGTTGTTGTTTAAAGGATGTCGGTTGTGCATACAAAGATGCTCGATGAGGGAGAATTTGCTAAAGGAAAATCATAGTGGAGGTCTAGCCAGAAACTTCAGCCACGAAAAGATATTTGCCCAATTAAACAGATCATACTATTGGCCAGGTATGAGAGAAGAGGTGAAGAGATTTGTGAATAATTGCAAGATTTGTTAGTATGCTAAGGGAAAGAAACAAAACATTAGGTTGTATCAACCATTGCCTATTCCAGAGAGGCCTTGGGATGCAATAAGCATGGATTCTTTATTGGGATTGTCGAGGACGCAAAGAGGAAGTGATTCCATATTTGTAGTCATGGATAGATTTTTGAAGATGCCACACTTTATCCCATGCTTGAAGACTAGTGATGTAACACATGTTGCAAATTTGTTTTTCAAAGAGGTTGTGAGACTCCATGGATTGCTCAGGAGTATAGTTTTAGAAATGGATACAAAATTTGTTAGTCATTTATGGAGGATGTTGTGGAAAAAGTTGGGGATGGAGCTATATTTTAGTTCTGCATATCATCCACAAACGGATGGACAGACCGAAGTGGTGAATAGAAGTTTAGGATATTTGTTGAGTTTGGTCATTGAACACCATAGTCAGTGGGATCAGATTTTAGCACAAGCCGAGTTTGCATATAATGACTCAGTGAACAAAACCACCAGGAAAATTCCATTATAAATCGTTTATGGAATGAGTATGGGAGGAGTGTCGGAGTTAAGAGATCTGAACCAAAGTGAATTTAGGAGCGTTGGAGCTGAAGAATTAGTTGTAGAAATGCAGGAACTTCACAAACAGATCAAGGAGCAGTTGAAGAAAATAAGCACAGAATACAAGCACAAAGTTGATCAACATAGGAGGAAGATTAAATTTGAAGTTGGTGATCAATTTCTCGCACATTTGAGGAAGGAAATATTCCCAAGGGGAACATATAATAAGTTGAAATTGAAAAAGATAGGTTTGTGTAAAATCCTGAAAAGATTTGGTGAGAATGCTTATGAGTTAGAGCTTCTAGAAGATGTGGTTATATCACCCATATTCACCATTGTAGACATGTATCCTTATAGGGAAGATAGAACCAGAGAGTCAGAAGATCAAGGAGACATCCAATGGAAAAAGAAGATGCATGTAGCAAAGAATCCACAGATGGAAAATATCATAGATCAACGAGTTGTTAAGAAGACCAGAAGGAAAATGTATTTTGAATACTTGGTGAAGTGGAAAGGACAACCAGTAAAAGATGTCAGTTGGGTTGGTGAAGCAAATATCCATAAGCATGAAAGATCAGTGCAAGAGCTCATGAATAGGAGTCCATGAATTTTTCAGGGAAGAGAGTATGATGCAGGAGCATCACCAACAAAGCACAAGAAGAAGATAGTTGGGCGCACTAGCACATATTTTGAAACATTTTGAATTTCAAATATCAATGTATTAATGTAATATCTGACAAAACTTTTTGAGTTATGAACATATTTAATGATAGGAGGTTGATCCATCGGGTAAGATCGATGGGGGATGTATTTTGTTTTACGAGACAGATCGGAGTATAGATCTGGATTTTTCACTCTTATCTGTTTGTCTTGATATTCATTGTAATAAATGTTAAGTAGTTGACAGCATTTAATTCAGGTAGGGTAGTGTAGAGTAGTTCGGGAGAAGAACCCAAGAGAGTCCCTGGATAAAAATCTTTGTAATGTTGCAGAGTAGGGGGGATAGCTTCTAACAAGAGAGAACCAAGAAGTAGTTGAATCTATCTGGTATATGTTAAGGAGTAGTGAAGAACAATGTATGTATGTATAGAAGTTTCAGTTGAATGAATATAACAGAGGAATATTGTTCCAAATGTATGTTGTTATGTGTCTGAATGAGTGATAGACTTTAAGTTTATTTCCAATTCCCTGTTATTTTTTTGTTCTTGTATCCATGAATGCATTTTCTTTATTGAATGTATGAGTCACTATGAAGAGTGAACAAGTTCCAGTAGTCTCTCTTCTTTGAGCAAGTGCAAGGTGTGCAGAGTGTCTGCAAGGAGTGAGTGAATGAGTCTATTTCGACTCGAAGCTCAGAAGAGATAATGAGAACTTGTATGTGTGTGTGAAAAGAGTGCATTGATGTCCACAAGGAGTGTGTGATAGGGTTTTTATACCAAAATATCAGAAGGAGTAGCATGATTTCATTCATGGGAGAATAGTCGCAAAGGGGTGGGAAGCCATCCACAAGGAGAGTTTAAGTGTGGAGGAAAATTTGTTGCAAGGTGCGTACAAATCAAGATTTCGACCAAGTGTCGAGGAGATTGTTTAGAGGAACAAGAGAAAACCAAGTAAGTTAAGATCAGGAGGGAGAGCGACAAAAAATCTTCACAGAGAGAAGTCTTTGAAGTTTTCATTAAAGACAGTGGACAAGATTCATTCCAAATGGAGACTAACGGTTCTAGACCATCAGATCTAGAATATCTACGAGGAGGGTAGTCATGGAGTGTTTTAATACTTCGGAGCTCGGCAAGTTCGAAGAATTAACAAAGGTAGAGTCGCGAAGTACAAAATCGCGAACGGATCTCAGTTGTTGATCATGAGAGGAGCACGTGGCGAAGAATTAAGGAGTTCGGGAATTGGAAGTTTGGAGGTTTGTGGGCAAAAGGCCTAGAGTTTCACAAGGTCATGAACTACAACCGTGGTGGGGCCGATAAATCTAAGGAGACGTGTGGGAGGAGTTCAGAACCTCGGGGAAGATAATTTTGGGAGAATTCGAGGGAAGGATTCGGGAAATCCCCGAAGTCTGAACCACAAAGAGAATAGACCCACGGTCTTAGTCATGGTCATTTGCAAAAGAGACCTGTGTGTGGATAGAGTAATTTCGGGTGCCCGTAGGGACCCAAGGAGTCGCTCTAACTTAGCATTCTAAACGATCTAATATAGGGAGGTCGAGCAGACCTTTGGAGGGAAGGGGGGTCTGCACAACAAAGAAACATGGAAAATTCGATTATAACTTCATTGTTAAGTCAATGTAAAGAATGGGATATACACCCTCCAATTTGAATATCTTTAAATTGGATGATATATCTCCCACATATATATTTATAATGTTGATTGCTTTACTGCAATGTGTACATTGTTTGCTAATAATATATAGGTTAATATAAGACTTATGTAAATTAAAACTAAGCTAACGATTCAAGACCATTGAATTATGGAAAATAGAAATATTACAAAATTTTAAAGGGACAATCTTATATCTTTCACATGAACCATGGAAACATGAGGTAGATTGACTTTAATATGAAGTTATAATCTAATATTTCATGTCTCTTTATTTTCTAACCATTAGCTTTATGATTCATGGATTTAGTGTGATATTGCACTAAAATATTTTGTCACAAGAAATATCATAAATAAAACTGAAATCTACACTATGAGGGTTAAATTCCTTTAGATTCAAAAATCTTTAGTTACTCATTTTCTTCTTGTGCATGAAATAAATAAAATGAAGAAAATAAAGAACAATAAAACAAAATCACATATTATCCACAAAATAACACAAATATTTTCTCTCGGAAAGCCTTACTAGAGAAAACCTTGCTAGAGAGTGAGGCCACTTTGCTCTATTTTCCCTGGTATGGAAATAATGCAAGTAAATAGGAGAATGTTGTTGTACTATGTTGTCATTGATGTCAAAGGATTGATGTCAAAGGGTTGATGTCAAGTATTTTCATAGTGATTTGTTTGTATCATTGATATATTGATTATTGGTTATATGGTCATTGATGCAATTGTTGTCAAAGGGTTGATTTCAAGTGGTTTCATAATGATGTGTTGATATTAAAGGGAGTTGTATCATTGATGTCATGTCATGGTTGATAGGAAGAACCAAATAGATAAACTCCAAAGTGGTCCCTTTATGGTGAAATCCCTCATGGGAAGACACTCTTGGTTAAAGTTATCAAAGTGGTCCCCTTATGGTGAAATCCTTCACGGGAAGATTCTTTGTGAATCCAAATGATTAGGTGGTTGAGTAGCCCAATAGTGTGGTTAGGGAACCCAATTTTGATTTAGGAGTAATGTAATGAATATTAGTGAATTTTTAGGATAAACTATTCCAGATCGATAGTATATGTCATGTTGTTTCCGGTGATGTGTAGAACATCACATAACTCCTCGTGGTTAGAGAGTTATGTCCATGTGAAGTTGGAAAACCCTCATGAGTTATCTAGAAGCCCCTAGAAGGTCAAAGTTAAATTATTCTAGAAGATCCTAGAAGAAGTTTACTAGTCAAACTGATTAGTCATGGGTTAAGTGGTTGCAACAAGAAAACAATTAAAAATAAATTAGTTTCAACTAGAAGTGGAGAGTTTATTATTTGTGGATAAAGTGGTTGTAAGTGGAAAAAGTGGTTAGAAGTGGGTTAGCCCAAAAATAAGTAATTTGGGTATGTTGGTTAGAAGATGACCCCTAGAGGAAGCTACTTAGAGAAGTATAAATAAGAGAGAAAGTGTCTCTTATGTGTATGATCTTTGAGCATATTGAATATCCATTTGTGAAATTTTATTTGGGTAGGTATTATTGATAGATCAAACTTGCGATAGAAAAAGTGCGACAACAAAATCGCAGCAGTAGAATTGTGGCAGCAAAACCACGATAGCAGATTTGGTAGCTGCAGAAAGTTGGCAGTTCGGTAACCACATCAGATTTGTATATTGGAATTGTTCCAATTTTTGCATGGTATGGTATAGGTATTGATGATTTCTAAAATATTAAAGGTATGCTTTTGGAACATGGTCTTGTTTAAGGGTTTATGGTATTTGGTTTATGGAGAGTATGGTATATTTCTAGAGGTATCTTGTGTTGTAAGATTGGTTGTTGTCATTGATGTCAACCCTAGTCATGGGTTTGGACCACAAGATTGATAAAGGTATTTGTACATGAAGGACAATGCACATGCATATACAACACCCATGAATGGATAGTATACATCATGTTGTTTCTAGTGGTATGTGTCACATCACATGGATCCTCATGGTTGAGGAGAAATGAATTTTTGAAGATGACAAAGTGAATTGAAGAAGGAAGTACATGTAGGCCTTGAAGATAATTAAAGAAAAAAATTACAAAATAAGAAAGTGTCAGGTCGACCCTAATGTTAAAAGGAAGTGGCATAAATGGTATAAATAAATATCATTATACATTCATTTGATACAAGTTTAATTTCAGAGGAAATCAGAAGTAAAAGAAGGCCGGATTTCAAGGGAGGATGAAGTCTTTTGGTGATGTGTTCTAAGTTATGTTATTATCAGGTCATCTTACCATTTTTGTTATAACTTCTTTTCTAGAATGATTCAGATGGTGAAATCCCTATGGTATTGAGAAGACATATCAAGGTACCTCTGGTAAAAAATTCATCTCTTGATTCGCTATAATTATGGAGATACACTATGTGGAAGATAGGTTTTGTGACCAGTCCTGAAGCTAGTCAATAAACAAGTGTTTTGGGTAAAACAGTCATAACTTCTTCATACAAAATCCAAATGAATTGGGAGCACTTCCATTGGAAAGAGTGCGGAATTTAGTTTCTTGTGTGTGATTTTCAGAATCATATGTTAAATATTGAGCGCGGGAAATGTTGTACAAGTTGGGTCTTCTGAATAGACCATAATTGAATAAATTCTACCATTCTTTCTATAACCTCTTTTTGGGGAGGATTCAAGGAGTGAAAATTGGAGGAGTTTTAGAGAATACATTGAGTAATATTATCTACAGGATCAGAGTACTCCAAGAATTGAAGAATTGTAGAAAT
>ML778371.1:430675-443218 GCA_009831015.1 Picea engelmannii | reverse complement strand
TACATGTAGGCCCTGAAGATAATTAAAGAAAAGAATTACAAAATAAAAAAGTGTCAGGTCAGCCCTAATGTTAAAAGGAAGTGACATAAATGGTATAAATAAACATCATTATACATTCATTTGATACAAGTCGAATTTCAGAGGAAATAATAAGTAAAAGAAGGTCGGATTTCAAGGGAGGATGAAGTCTTTTGGTTATGTGTTCTAAGGTATGTTATTTTCAGGTCATCTTACCATTTTTTCTATAACTTTTTTTCTACAATGATTCAGATGGTGAAATTACTATGGTATTGAGAAGACATATCAAGGTACCTATGGTAAAAATTTCATCTCTTGATTCTCTATAATTATGGAGATACACTCTGTGGAAGATAGGGTTTGTGACCAGTCCTGAAGCTAGTCAATAAACAAGTGTTCTGGGTAAAACAATCATAATTTCTTCATAAAGAATCAAAATGAAGTGGGACCAATTCCATTAGAAATAGTATGGATGTTGGTTTCTTGTGTGATATTTGTAGAATCAGATGTTAAATATTGAGTGCGTGAAATGTTGTACAAGTTGGGTCTTCTGAATAGACCATAATTGAATAAATTCTACCATTCTTTCTATAACCTCCTTTTGGGGAGGATTCAAGGAGTGAAAATTGGAGGAGTTTCAGAGAATACATTGAGTAATATTATCTACAGGATCAGAGTACTCCAAGAATTGAAGAATTGCAGAAATTGAAGAAGTTTCAGGAAGCATTATTAGGTTTTATGTGATGATTGGTTGATGGTGATGATTTAATGTAAAGTTTTATTATCTGTCATATATTATTGGGTGGAAGGAAGGGGCAAGGATGGAGGGTTCAACTCTCTCTTGATATTGTAGGATTGTATCTTCCTCTTGGAGGTTTATCCCTCCCTTTACATTTGGAAGCTGTAGCTAGCTTTGGAAGTAATTACTTCCCTTGAACAAAAACTATTGATTATTTCTCATATATTGTGCATGGTGTATTGTGGTGTATTGGTGTAACTCTTATACTATTTTTCATTTCTCATTGGATATAATTGAATGGTTTAAGTATAAGTTTAAAAAGGTTTTTAAATTGTACTTGATATTGATTCACCCCCCTCTCAATATCAACATATTGTTGGTTAACTTCGTGATATTATGCATATGGTTGATAGTTGACTTGATGATTGATCTTTATGAGTAGATCAGATTTGGATGATGAGATTGATGAGACAGGTTGAGGTGACAGGTTGTGTTGTGCATAGTTGATGCACTTGTCTTGGTATGCACTGTTGGTACAGTTTGACAGATTGATTTATGTCTACAAGTTGGGTCTTGTACTTGAGGTTTGGATTCGTCACATATGGGTTGGTGTTGAGATATGTGGGTTGGGTATTGCAGTGAGAGTTGGTGCTCTCTTTGCGTTGGTTCTCATTTCAGTTGGTGTTGATAAACCCCAAGGATTGTAGTCTGTAATACAAAATAAACTTATACATATATATGGTGTTCTTTGTGTTATTTATTATGATGGTGCATAGTTATTTATTGTTAATGTATGTCATTGAGATATGTTTACATGCAAACAACTAAGTGTGAATGGAACCAATGACTAAATGGCGATTTCTAGCTAAAGTTTTAAATGAAGTGTAAAAAGAGCCTCACATTGATTCACACCCCCCCCTCCTTCTCAGTCTAGTCGATGTGTCTAACAATTGGCATCAGAGAAGTCCTTCACTATAAGCCTTACAAGCTTGAAGGAGATCCGTGGACACACAAATGGATGAAAATGCAAATCAAGTTCCATTATTTGATGAGAAAAATTATTTAACATGGAGAATAAAGATGAAAGGGTACTTGAAGTCAAAAGGAGTAGGTGTTTGGAACACATTTGTTGGTGGATTTGTTCCCTCAAATAATTAGTTAAAAGGTGCATCCCAAAAGGAAGCAAAGAAGAATAATGCAGTAGCACTCAGTGTCATTTTAAATGGACTCTCAGATTCCATTAAAGAAAGCATATGACCACATTCCTTCACCAAGGACTTATGGCTGAAGCTAGAGAAGGTATATCAAGACAAAATAAAAGACACTGAAGACAATTCCATCAAGGAAAATGAAGGTAAAGACTCTCGAAAATCCTCTGATTGCAATCATTCTAATTGTGATGATGTTGAATGTTTTCTTGCAAATTAATAAGAAGATCTAGAAGTAGTTTGTGTAGAATCAACTGACAATTATCTTATAGATAAAGAGGAAGATTTGTTGTTGAAGAAAGACAATAAAGTTTTTTATTATTTAGAAAAATAAGAACGTGATCATTATGATTTTAAGGATCTTGAAGATTACATCAAGGAAACCCAAGAAAAGTATCGATGGCTTACCATGACACTAAAACAAATGCTCAAGAAACAAGAATAAAGTAAAACTAAGCAAGGGACCCAATTAGAAGAAAAAGAAGAAGAGATCAAAAGACTAAATAATGAAATAATTAGTCAAGTAGAAGAAAATAAGAAGGTAGATGATGAGCCTAGAAAAAGCCTTGAATTCAATGTCAATATAAAGACACAAATTAAAGAAGCCAAAATGATAGAGGAACTATCAAAGAATCAAGTAAATGAAAAGAAAGAATCATTTCATAAGTTGGAAGCAAAAGTTGTTGATCTCAGAAGGAAAGAAGAGAAGGAAAAAAGGTTCATGAACAACTCAACAATCCTGGATGAAATATTGCATAGTCAAAGATCGCCAAATGATAAATCAGGTCTAGGATAGAACAAGGAAGAAACACACTTTGAAGCTAGGACTTCTAAGAAGCATGAGGTAAGTACTTCATTCTTAAAATGTGGAAGAAAGGCTACAAGTCAAGCATCTACATAAAGCAAGGAAACCTTCATAATATTTGAACAAGGAATATGTCAAGAAACAAGTCCTACATATCAAAGAAAATTCAGAAGAGAGACACCTTCAAGGTTAACAAAAAAACAAATGTATGAAAATGTTTTGAAGGGTCATTGTTTCACATGTAATTAATATGGTTGCAAAGCTTTGGATTGCACACATTATGTAAGGAAAGATGTTAGAAGATTCAATAACATGATAATGTGTTGGATATGTAGCCTTGTGGGACACATTGCCACACCATGAGATGCTACAGATGTAGTGGGTTTGGCCACAAATCCTATTATTGCTGGAACAAAAGAAGACAGTCCATGAGTATTGCTTCAAATGATATGGAAATAAAAGCATGGAAGAGAGACAAGGTTGAAAGGATGGAAGCTAAAAGAACTAGTGATCATAGAACAAGACTGTAGTGTCCCCAAGGCCGAGCCCCATTATAGATCATGCTTTATGAAAAGAATTGTAAATGTGTTCTATAGGCTGGTGAGCCAAGTGTTGTATAAGATGTAGGCTTAGGTGTTTTGTTAGGCCAAGGAGCCTGAGTGTTGAAGGCCAGGAGCCTGTTGATGTACTTATGTGTATGCAGCTCAATTAATAAAATATAAACACCGCCAGTGTAGACCGACCACGATGAATGAGTGATGGGGGACCGAGCGTCCACAGAGTGGGCAAGGAACTAGGGGCTGGAAGGGGAAAAGGGGCTGAGTGATGAGCCTAGGGGCTTAAGCCTGGGAAATAATATTTTAATATTAGTTTAAAAAGAGACATGTGCATTTATGTTTATCCTAAGTTCCTGGCAAGGGAGGGAACGTGCAAAGGGGATGCACGTTGTGGTACGCATGCAATTCCCAGGGTGACAAGTGTCAACCCCGGTGCATGCAAATATAAGCCCTAAACTAAACCATGGGTGGGGATATTCCTCCATTCTGACCCGAACCTCGAAGCATAGAACTGGTACACCATTTGCCAAAATACCCTGGTTTATCTCTGAAAAGCCGAAAATCCTGTGTTGTCCTAGGAAAACCGTGTATACCCTGTCCAGAGCTGTGAGTCTGTGTCTGTTCCAAGCAATCCCGAGAGCGCATTTCCTGAATCAAAATTCCCTGTGTTGAACTCGAGTGGAAGAATTCCTGGTTGTTCGGGGAAAACTGAGCTAGCCTGTGCGTGAAGCCTGCTCTGAAATCATCCCGTGAGATTATCCTGTGACCGTTGACCCATTTTGGGAAGAAATTGTCTGTGTTTCCCATGGATTTTTGTGACCACGCAGTACTAAACCGCGTGAGGCTTGTTGGCCTGTGAGCGACTCCTCCAGGTCAGAGAGTGCGTAGAGGGAGAAGAGAACTCCTGGAAGGAACCCTGTAGCTGCCATAGAGCTTGGAGAATTTCGGTCCGGTCTGTTCCTGTAACCCAAGGTAAGGGAGACTGGCAATCGAAGGACTATCTAGGTGACAGAGAAGGTGCACTCTCCTGGGGTGGAACAGGCATGTGGGGAATGAGGATCTGTGGGAAGTGAGCGTGGGAGATTCCTGGGAGAGATTCTTCCTGGTGAATGTGTATGTGTTATCTTCCCTGTAACCTCAGCCTAGCCTAGGATTCCTTGCCTTGGGGTGGAGCTCGATCCCAGCTCGGGGGTGACCCACTGTTGAGCTGATGAACAGTGTGGTCTAAGGCTGGGAGGTTTGTGGAAGGCCTGCACTTGGTTGGTGAATTCTACAGCTGTTCAAAGATAAGTACTTGAATTATGTTATTTTCCCATTTGGCATGACTGTGTTGTTCATGTATCATGTTTTCCACTGTGTAAATGAGTTACTGTTGAATGCTATGGAATGTTTAATTATAGCAGTAAACAGATATGTTTCACTCTGTAATTTAAATGTGTTTAATTATGTTAAATGCATGTGCTTATAAGGTCTATACAAATTATGTAATCATTCATGTATAGAATGGTAACTGAGAGGTTTGGAAACCTCGGTAGTGAAAGGGTACACTACAAATTGGTACCAGAGTGCGTGTAAGCTCTGGGCTGCGAAAGTGACACTACAAATTAGTATCTGAGCACGAGTAAGCTCTGGGCTGCGAAAAGTGACACTACAAATTGGTATCAGAGCCAAGGTTTTGACACTGAGCCTAGATGGGCCAGTTGAGTGGTCGTTGGACCAAGGGTGAGAGGATAAATTATGTTTGGAGGACCAATTTCAGACCCTGGTTTGCTCCGAAGCGTCAAGGAGACACTCGACGAGTTTTTATTAATCTTAGGAGGTAAATCGGTACTATGAAACCGTAGCTGGTATGGTCTATGACCACAGGAAGACAGGTCTCTACACCAATGGTGTTAGAACCGTCAGATCTGTTTGGGAGGGAAGGAAAACCCTTGTAACCGTCAGATCTGGAGAACATGCACAAGGTTTAAGGCCTTTGGATACTGCACAGGAGGTTACGACCACACCGGGAGTTTAAACTCGGGAGGATCGTGAGTTGTAAGATCCCTGTGGGATTAACCGTCAACCGTCCGAGTTGACAGATGTTGCGCAGGATTTAAGTCCTCATGGGTAGAGGAGAAGTCCCGGAGAGGCATCGGGATATTAGAGTCATCGGTGTTTTACTAAAGCAGAGAATTGAGACCTTGTGATTATTGAAATCCCGAGGAGGGATCATAGCCGTAGGATATCAAGGAGGACACGTGTTAGAGTCCGAGAGAGAGTCGAAAATCAGAGTTCTCGAGCACCTAGGAACCTCGTCCCACGGAATCATGATCCACGATTTCGCGACAAGATCTGGACCGTTCATATTAGGAAACATATGGCAGAGATCTGCCATCGGGGAAAGTCCCAACAAGGAGTAAGTTCATCGGTGTTTGAAGTTCATCGGGAAATCGGGAACCCTGGTGACAAGTGGTTCATACACTTTGAAACTCCGAACTCCGAAACCTCGATAAGCGGTCGATTACGGTCACGGGGTAGAGGTCACATGGACCTAACTTAACCGCGAAGGGTTAAAGCAAAAAGGTGCATCGGCATATCAGGAATTGGGATATCGGAGATCCCAGAAGAAAAGGTTTCATGCATTTGAAAATCGCGATACGGGATTTCCCGATAAGGCCTAGGAGCGTGGGGCCACACCGATTGTCAGGAGGACAAGTGGTATATTTTTAGCGACAGGCAAAAGGAATGTTGACAAGTCAACGACTAGGACCCATCGGGGATCCCGTGAGCATATGAGCATGACATTGAAACCACCAAAACCCAACGAAGTAAGGTGGAGATCATATAGTATGGTCCTGTGGACTAGAGGCTGAGCCAGGAGGGCTAGCCAGTGTAAAATCACATCAGAAAATCGGGGATTCTATTGTCAAGAGTTGGGCACATTTCGATTCGCGAAACCCTGAACCCTGATAAGGGAAAAGGCCTAGGTTACGAGTCAGCGGTCACATCAGCTAGGGATTAACTTGGAGGGCTAAGACCTATCGAAGATCGGAGAATAGGGGGTTGTGAAGACATGCGCCCGTTGACAGCGCAAGTGCCGAAACTATGATAGGAGTAGTCATGAGAGGGAGACGGCCACGGTCGTAGCGCATGGTCATATGCGTTAGAGAAAGGCTCAAGAGGGCTAGCACGTAAAAAAAGGGGTCATCAGAGATCGAGAATTCGAGAGGAGAGTAACCATCGACATCAAGAATTGTGAAACTCTGAAACTTGAAGTCCCGAAACAACTGAAATTGAAGTTTCGGACACCCGAAAAACAAAGAGCCAGACAGAACTCAGAAAACTTTGTGAAGATTGAAATGTCTTTCGTTCTTTTTCGTATTAATTATGAATGTTGTGGATTGTTCATAAAGTTTAATGGCCTGAAAAATTTTGAATTCAATTGCATAGTGCGTGTTCAGAGTTCAACGAAGGCCAAAACTCCAGATAATCAACGTCGAGTATGGAGTGGGGAAGAGTGCAAATTATCCCTGAAATAGAAGATGAACAGGAAGGAAAGAATGTTAACCAGGGAGTCGAAGGATTGAACTCTAATGGGCATGGAAAAGAGATGGATAAGAAAGGACATATGATGAAAATCATTGAAGGGCTACAAAGAGAGGCCCTGGAGCGTCGAGTCGATAGACGAAAGCTCATGAAAGTTAAGGATCGGCAAGGGAAATTAAACTTAAAATTATTGCAGAGTATGGAAAGAATAGAGAACAAACTTGAGAAAGGAAGAGACTCAAGTGCGACAGAGAGTCCCAGAAACCATGGTAGAAGAAGTAGATCAAGGAGTGGTAGTCGACGTCACAGTCGCTCCCAAAAACATTCGGATAGGGAGACACACAATAGTTCGAGCCCGTCCCCTACCAGAAAACATCGAAGATCTGGAAAGGAGGAATTGAAAGGAGAGATGAATAAAATTAAACCTCCAACATTCAATGGAGAACATAATAAGGAGGAAGCTGCCAAGACATGGTTGTTGGGCATGAAGAAATACTTCCAGCTACAGAATTATTCTACCCATGCAGAGGGAAGAATTGCAATGTACCAGTTGAAAGGAAAAGCATCCATGTGGTGGGATCAGTTTGTGCAGGTGCAACACATCACAGAGAAAGAGGTTACTTGGAAGGAATTCAAGAGGTATTTTGAGAAGAAATACCTGACTAAAATATATTATGACAGAAAGATGAAGGAGTTCTTCGAACTCAAGTTAGGCAGTATGACCATTGATGAGTATGAACAAAGTTTTCTGGAACTGCTGAAGTATGTTCCATTCATCCAGGACGAGGCTGTCAAAATTCAGAGGTATCTGAGTGGACTGCCACCTTCCATTGGTGACAAGATTCAATACGACGATCCTAAGACCATGGAAGAAACCATAAGAAGGGAGAAATGCCTATATGAACAGCAAAGGGAAAATCCTACCTTTCGGAAGGCTTGGGACGACCAGAAGAGGTTTAAGAAGGAACAGAGGCAGAAGGGAAGCAAGCCTTCCTTTTTCAGAAACAGTCCTTGGGGACAATCATCTTTTAAAGAGCCCAGGAAAGTTGAAGGGAGTGAACAAATGCCAAGGCCTCCACCCATGGAGTGTTGGGGCTATAAAGGGAATCATAGGTACAGAGACTGCCCCCACAGAAAAGACAAAGCAAGAACTATCCATGTTGTTCAGCAAGCTGAAACAATGGAGGATATGGGCAGCAGAATGCCGAGGATCTATGCAGCCCTAGACAACAAGCAAGCAAAATTTCAATCACACATGATTGAAGTGGAAGGTATGATCAACAACCGACCACTTGTTATTTTGATTGATTCAGGGGCTAGCCATAGTTATGTAGATCCAAGGGTGGTGGAAAGTTTGCATCTAACGAAGAGAAAACATGAGAAGTCTTGGTTAGTGCAGTTAGCCACAGGGACCAAGAGGAAGGTCACTGAATTGGTTAAGTCTTGTTCAGTGGATATGAAAGGGATGAGCACTAAGGCTGAATTGAACATTCTACCTTTAGGCTCATATGATTGTTTAATTGGGATGGACTGGTTGGACCGGCACCATGCCCTTCTGGATTGCCGTAACAAGAGGTTCACATGTCTGGACGAAGAGGGAAATCATGTAATAGTCCAAGGAATTCCCAGAGCCGTGGCTGTGAGGGGAATCTCAGCTATGCAGCTGAAGAAATGTTACCGAAAAGGCTATCAATTATTTGCAGCCCAGGTGGAAGAAGCATTCCAAGATGTGGTCTCGAATCTAGAAGACCACAGGGTGCTCAAAGAGTTTGAGGACGTGTTTCAGGAGGTGCCTAGACTACCTCCGAAGAGGGACATTGATTTTTCTATAAATCTAATGCCTGGAGCAACTCCAGTTTCGAAAGCTCCTTATAGGATGAGCACACCAGAGCTGAAAGAGTTGCAACTGCAGCTCGAAGAGCTATTAAAGAAAGGCTACATTCGTCCCAGTGTGTCACCGTGGGGAGCCCCAGTCCTATTTGTGAAGAAGAAAGATGGAATGCCGAGGCTGTGCATTGACTTTCGGCAGTTGAATAAAGTCACTGTCAAAAACAAATATCCTCTGCCAAGGATTGATGATCTTTTTGATCAGTTGAAGGATGAGAAAATATTTTCAAAAATAGATCTTCAGTCTGGATATCATCAACTAAGGATAAAAGATGAAGACATCAGTAAGACTTCCTTTAGAATAAGGTACGGTCATTATGAGTTCACTGTGGTGCCATTTGGACTGTCCAACACGCCTGCTGTCTTCATGTGCTTAATGAATGGAGTGTTCAGAAATTATCTGGACAAGTTAATCATAGTCTTCTTAGACGATATCTTGGTGTACTCTAAGACAGAGGAAGAACATGAACAACACTTTAGAATGGTGCTGCAAGTGTTGAGAGAACACCAGCTTTACACAAAACTGAGCAAGTGCTCGTTTTATCAAAAGAAGATCCATTATCTGGGACACATTATTTCTAAAGCGGGGATCACAGTGGATCCTGAGAAGGTATAGGCCATTCAAGAGTGGCCAGCACCAAGAAATGTGACAGAAGTTAGATCCTTTATGGGTTTGGCAGGTTCTTATAGGAGGTTCATAGCCAGATTTTCAAGGATAGCTCATGTTATCACTTCCTTGCAAAGGAAGGAGAAGAAGTTCCAGTGGACTGAACAATGTGAGAGCAGCTTCCAGTAATTGAAGCAGTTGCTCACTAGTGCTCCAATCCTGAAGATTGTAGATCCAGACAAGGATTATGTAGTATGCACAGATGCATGTAAGGAGGGGTTGGGAGGAGTTCTCAGCCAAGAAGGATTTGTAGTTTGCTATGAATCTCGGAAGCTGAAAGAGCATGAAAAGAATTATGCCACTCATGATTTAGAGCTGGCAGCAATTGTCCATTCATTAAGGAAATGGAGACATTACCTCATGGGCAAGAAATTCGATTTAAGAACAGACCACAATGGTCTGAAGTATTTATTTGATCAACCAACTTTAAATGCCAGGAAAATCAGATGGCTGGAATTTCTGTGCGAATATGACTTTGACATCAGGCATATCAAAGGGAAAGACAATAAAGTGGCTGATGCACTCAGCAGAAAAGTGCATGAATTACATGCTACATCCATTAGCATGTACAAAATTGAGTTGAAAGACAGAATTATGGAGGCTGCAAGTGTTGATTTGCAGTACAGAAATCTTGTAGCAAAGCTACAGTAGCATGAAAGACCACAGATCAAGAAAGGTTATGCCTTGGGAACTGATGGTCTACTTCTGTATAAGAACAGAGTATATGTACCCAATGACCAAGAGTTGAAGCTGGCAATTCTAAAGGAGATGCATAACGTGGCTTAGGCTGGACATCCTGGATATCAGAAGACTGTGGCAGCAGTCAAAAGCCATTATTTTTGTCCAAGTATGAAGAAGGAAAGTGTTGAATACATCACCACTTGTATGGAATGCAAAAAGGTCAAGGCTGAGCACAGACACCCAGCAGGGTTGTTGCAGCCTTTACCTATTCCCGAGTGGAAATGGGATGTGGTAACAATGGATTTTATCACAGGATTTCCCAGAACAAGCAAGCAGCATGATTCAATCATGGTGGTGGTGGACAAGCTTACTAAAGCTGCCCATTTTATCCCACTAAAAAACACCCACAGAGTAGCAGACGTTGTTGATATCTTTTTAAAAAAACTCGCACACTTGCATGGAATTCATAAGACAATTGTGTCTGATAGGGACTCGAAATTCACTTCGAATTTCTGGAGAGGATTGTTCAAAGGATTCGGAACAAATCTGAACTTTAGCACAACATATCATCCCGAGTCTGAGGGGCAGACAAAGAGAGTAAACAGAGTAATAGAAGACATGCTGAGAATGTATGTGATGGATAAACCATCAAGGTGGGAAGACTACCTGCATTCGGTAGAATTTGCTTACAATAATGGGTACCATGCATCTTTGAAGATGAGCCCATTCGAAGCACTTTATGGAAGAAAGTGAAACACTTCAGTGAGCTGGGATAATCCAGCTGACAGAACAGTAGTTGGACCTGAACTACTCAAAGAGATGGAAGATCAAATGATCAAAATCAAACAGAATCTGAAAGCTGCCCAGGACAGGCAGAAAAGTTACGCTAATAGTAACAGAACCCATAGAGAATTTAAAGTGGGTGACCATGTTTTCCTGAAAGTGAAAGCTAGCAGGAGTTCCCTGAAATTGGGAAGTTGCGCCAAGTTAGCAGCAAGATTTTGTGGGCCAGTTGCATACATGCTTGCATTACCTACATCTATGATTGTACATAATGTATTTCATGTTTCATTGCTTAAGAAATATGTACCTGATGCTAATCATGTTATTGATTGGACTGTGATTCAGGTGGAACCAGAAGGTGTCCTGCAAGTGCATCCTGTGCGCATATTGGACAGGAAAAACAAGCAACTCTGGAATCAAGCTATAGGGATTGTAAAGGTCTAGTGGACCTGGTACGGTCCTGAGGACGTGACATGGGAGCATGAAGAAGTAATGCGTGCAGAGTACCCGCATCTTTTTGAAAATTTTGAAGGACACAGAGACAGTGTAAGTTGCACTAAGGACAGTGCAAAAATAAGGGGAGGGGGAGCAGCTCCAAAGAAGAGCGTTACATTTTTCCATTAAACTCAGGAGGAGCAGCCCTAACCTTTTCCATTGATGTCAAAGGGGGAGATTGAGTGTTTCCATCAATGAAAAAGGGGGAGATTGTTGGAATATTGGTTGTTCCCATTGATGTCAACCCTACTCATGGGTTTTGGACCGCAAGATTGATAAAGGTATTTGGCCATGAAGGACAATGCACATGCATATACAACATCCATGAATGGATAGTATACATCATGTTGTTTTTGGTGGTATGTGGAATGTCACGTGGATCCTCATGGTTGAGGAGAAATGAATTTTTGAATATGACAAAGTGAATTGAAGAATGAAGTACATGTAGGCCCTGAGGATAATTAAAGAAAAGAATTACAAAATAAAAATGTGTCAGGTCGGCCCTAATGTTAAAAGGAAGTGACATAAATGGTATAAATAAACATCATTATACATTCATTTTATACAAGTCAAATTTCAGAGGAAATAATAAGTAAAAGAAGGCCGGATTTCAAGGGAGGATGAAGTCTTTTGGTGACGTGTTCTAAGGTATGTTATTTTCAGGTCATCTTACCATTTTTGCTATAACTTTTTTTCTACAATGATTCAGATGGTGAAATTGCTATGGTATTGAGAAGACATATCAAGGTACCTATGGTAAAAATTTCATCTCTTGATTCTCTATAATTATGGAGATACACTCTGTGGATGATAGGCTTTGTGACCAGTCCTGAAGCTGGTCAATAAACAGGTGTTCTGGGTAAAACAATCATAAATTCTTCATAAAGAATCAAAATGAAGTGGGACCACTTCCATTAGAAATAGTACGGATGTTAGTTTCTTGTGTGAGATTTGTAGAATCAGATGTTAAATATTGAGCACGGGACATGCTGTACAAGTTGGGTCTTCTGAATAGACCATAATTGAATAAATTCTACCATTCTTTCTATAACCTCTTTTTGGGGAGGATTCAAGGAGTGAAAATTGGAGGAGTTTCAGAGAATACATTGAGTAATATTATCTACAGGATCAGAGTACTCCAAGAATTGAAGAATTGCAGAAATTGAAGAAGTCTC
>ML778371.1:359882-429622 GCA_009831015.1 Picea engelmannii | reverse complement strand
TAACAATTGGTATCAGAGAAGTCCTTCACTATAAGCCTTACAATCTTGAAGGAGATCCGTGGACACACAAATGGATGAAAATGCAAATCAAGTTCCATTATTTGATGAGACAAATTATTTAACATGGAGAATAAATATGAAAGGGTACTTGAAGTCAAAAGGAGTAGGTGTTTGGAACACATTTGTTGGTGGATTCGTTCCCTCAAATAATTAGTTAAAAGGTGCATCCCAAAAGGAAGAAAAGAAGAATAATGCAATAGCACTCAATGTCATTTTAAATGGACTCTCAGATTCCGTTAAAGAAAGCATATCACCACATTCCTTCGCCAAGGACTTATGGCTGAAGCTAGATAAGGTATATCAAGACAAAATAAAAGACACTGAAGACAATTCCATCAAGGACAATGAAGGTAAAGAATCTCGAAAATCCTCTGATTGCAATCATTCTAATTGTGATGATGTTGAATGTTTTCTTGCAAATTAATAAGAAGATCTAGAAGTAGTTTATGTAGAATCAACTGACAATTATCTTATAGATAAAGAGGAAGAGTTGTTGTTGAAGAAAGACGATAAAGTTTTTTATTATTTAGAAAAATAAGAACGTGATCATTATGATTTTAAGGATCTTGAAGATTACATCAAGGAAACCCAAGAAAAGTATCGAAGGCTTACCATGACACTAAAACAAATGCTCAAGAAACAAGAATAAAGTAAAACTAAGCAAGGGACCCAATTAGAAGAAAAAGAAGAAGGGATCAAAAGACTAAATAATGAAATAATTAGTCAAGTAGAAGAAAAGAAGAAGGTAGATGATGAGCCTAGCAAAAGCCTTGAATTCAATGTCAATATAAAGACACAAATTGAAGAAGCCAAAATGATAGAGGAACTATTGAAGAATCAAGTAAATGAAAAGAAAGAATCATTTCATAAGTTGGAAGCAAAATTTGTTGATCTTAGAAGGAAATAAGAGAAGGAAAAAAGGTTCATGAACAGCTCAACAATCCTGGATGAAATATTGGATAGTCAAATATCACCAAATGATAAATCAGGTCTAGGATAGAACAAGGAAGCAACACACTTTGAAGCTAGGACTTCTAAGAAGCATGAGGTAAGTACTTCATTCTTAAAATGTGGAAGAAAGGCTACAAGTCAAGCATCTACATAAAGCAAGGAAACCTTCACAATATCTGAACAAGGAATATGTCAAGAAACAAGTCCTAGATCTCAAAGAAAATTCAGAAGAGAGACACCTTCAAGGTTAACAAAAAAACAAATGTATGAAAATGTTTTGAAGGGTCATTGTTTCACATGTAATTAATATGGTTGCAAAGCTTTGGATTGCACACATTATGTAAGGAAATATGTTAGAAGATTCAATAACATGATAATGTGTTGGAGATATAACCTTGTGGGACACATTGCCACACCATGAGATGCTACAGATGTAGTGGGTTTGGCCACAAATCCTATTATTGCTGGAACAAAAGAAGACAGTCCATGAGGATTGCTTCAAATGATATGGAAATAAGAGCATGGAAGATAGACAAGGTTGAAAGGATGGAAGATAAAAGAACCAGTGATCATAGAACAAGACTGTAGTGTCCCCAAGGCCGAGCCCCGTTACAGATCATGCTTTATGCAAAGAATTGTAAATGTGTTCTATACGCTGGTGAGCCAAGTGTTGTATAAGTTGTAGGCTTAGGTGTTTTGTTAGGCCAAGGAGCCTAAGTGTTGAAGGCTAGGAGCCTGTTGATGTACTTATATGTATGCAGATCAATTAATAAAATGTAAACACCGCTAGTGCAGACCGACCATGATGAATGAGTGATGGGGGACCGAGCGTCCATAGAGTGGGCAAGGAACTAGGGGCTGGAAGGGGAAAAGGGGCTGAGTGATGAGCCTAGGGGATTAAGCCTGGGAAATAATATTTTAATATTATTTTAAAAAGAGACATGTGCATTTCTGTTTATCCTAAGTTCATGGCAAGGGAGGGAATGTGCAAAGGGGATGCACGCTATGGTACGCATGCAGTTCCCAGGGTGACAAGTGTCAACCCTGGTGCATGCAAACATAAGCCCTGAACTGAACTGTGGGTGGCGATCTTCCTCCATTCTGACCTGAACCTCGGAGCGTAGAACTGGTACGCCATCTGCCAAAATACCCTGGTTTATTTCTGAAAAGTTGAAAAGCCTGTGTTGTCCTGGGAAAACCGTGTATACCCTGTCCAGAGCTGTGATTCTGTGTCTGTTCCAGGCAATCCCGAGAGCGCATTTTCTGAACCAGAATTCCTTGTGTTGAACTCGAGTGTAAGAATCCCTAGTTGTTCGGGGAAAACTGAGCTAGCCTGTGCGTGAAGCCTGCTCCGAAATCATCCCGTGAGATTATCCTGTGACCGTTGAACCATTTTGGGAAGCAATTTTCTGTGTTTCCTATCGATTGTTGTGACCACGCAGTACTGGACTGCGTGAGGCTTGTTGGCCTGTGAGCGACTCCTCCAGGTGAGAGAGTGCACAGAGGGAGAAGAGAACTCCTGGAAGGAACCCTGTAGCTGCCATAGAGCTCGGAGAATTCCGGTCCGGTCTGTTCCTGTAACCCAAGGTAAGGGAGACTGGCAATCGAAGGACTATCTAGGTGACAGAGAAGGTGCACTCTCCTGGGGTGGAACAGGCATGTGGGGAATGAGGGTCTATGGGCAGTGAGCGTGGGAGATTCCTGGGAGAGCTTCTTCCTGGTGAATGTGTATGTGCTATCTTCCTTGTAACCTCAGCCTAGCCTAGGATTCCTTGCCTTGGGGTGGAGCTCGGTCCCAACTCGAGGGTGACCCACTGTTGAGCTGATAAACAGTGTGGTCTAAGGTTGGGAGGTTCGTGGAAGGCCTGCACTTGGTTGGTGAATTCTACAGATATTCAAAGATAAGTACCTGAATTATGTTATTTTCCCATTTGGCATGACTGTGTTGTTCATGTATCATGTTTTCCGCTATGTAAATGAGTTACTGTTGAATGCTATGGAATGTTTAATTATAGCAGTAACGAGATATGTTTCACTCTGTAATTTAAATGTGTTTAATTATGTTAAATGCATGTGCTTATAAGGTCTGTACAAATTATGTAATCATTCATGTATAGAATGGTAACTGAGAGGTTTGGAAACCTCGGTAGTGAAAGGGTACACTACAAATTGGTACCAGAGCGCGAGTAAGCTCTGGGCTACGAAAAGTGACACTACAAATTAGTATCAGAGCGCGAGTAAGCTCTGGGCTGCCAAAAGTGACACTACAAAGACACTCTTAGAATTGGATGAAAAATATTGAACAACTAGACATGAATGAAGGGACAAAGAATCAGGAAAGATTTACTTTTTCTGAGGTATATGTGGGCTCATGTGGGAGTATTCACATACATACATGAGGTGACCTATAGAAAGTTCATGTACATACATGAGTTGTCTATGGAATAGGTAGTGTGTATGTGGTAAAATACTCAAGAAGAGGGGTGTACAGACGAGTTGCAACATGGTTTGATTATCTAACTTTGTTTATGCAGGGTCTGAGATGGTTTGCTTTAGGTTTCATATTTTTATGTGTGTTTGATGAATATATGGTGATAATATGTGGTTTAGTGTTGAAGCATATGCTTGATGCCGATATTGGAAGTATGGTACTAACCCTAGAGTGTAGATTGAGGCATTTCTATTAAGGAACAATGTCATTTATACTATGTATTTCATCAGTAAGGTTATGACACTTTATTTATGTGATATATCATGATGATGTGATGCTAGATAGAGATATATCATTGATCTATTTAGGGACACTTTTGGTACATGTTTAGAGGTATTGTTGTTGCATTATACTTTCTTTTTTTAGGCAGATTTGTTGTAGTGCATGGCTGGTACATATGTGAGCTCCATTGCCATATTTTATGATGTATTGTTAGAGTAATATTTGTTAGATGTATTGGTGCATTCAATTGGCATATGGTTGAGCTACATATTGAGACATGTAGTTGACGAGTTGATGACGTAGTTATGTTGTACATAATTGATGAGTCATAGCTTGATCTATAGTTGATGCATGATTGGTACATACTTGGTACGATGGTTGATTCACTTTATTTGGTACATGATGTATGGGAAGATATAATTGAAATATTTGGCTGATATATTGATGGTTGAGATACATGGTTGTGATACTTGGTTCATGGTAGAGGCATAACATGAGTGATATGACACTTGTTTGAGGCACATGGTTGGCATGTTGGTAGAGGCATATGGTTGGTACACAGTCTGAACATGTTTTTAGCATATGGTTGATACACTCCATTGATGATATCTTATGGTATATTTTATGGTATTGATGTACATGGGTGTTGCACATAGTTTCCACACAATATGGCACAGGATGTACATGGTGGGTGTTTTGTTCATAATTCTATATTCATTGTTAACATATCTTGTTCTTCATTATGTATGGTATGGAATGAGTTTGATGCATGGAAAGGTCCAAGGAACGTCATAAGAAGAGAAAATGATTCTTGAGAAGTTGATCTATATTCCGGTTGAGTAGTAGCATTTGTAGCAGAATCAGATTGTAGTGGTAGCATATTGTTCATCTTGCAGAGAAGATAGGGGGAGACATACCCACAAGGGGGGTTATTCTTCTTCACATGATTGGTTGTAGCAGCATGATTCTAGGAGGAGAGATGATTTGGATCCATTCCATTGACATTGCATCAAAATGATATCCCTTGTTCAAAGGGGAGATATTATTCAGAGGAATCTCAAAGGCATCCAAACAGGGAGAACAACCCAAAGAGATTTCAGGAAGAGGGAGCATCCCCAAGGAGAAAAATACCCTTTTCCATTAATATCAGAGGGGGAGAGATAGTCACATTAATGTGGTGAGATGAACATTGATGAGGAGCGATGATCTCAGAGAGAGCATGAGCATTTCCATGTCCAAGTGTTTCCATGAATGATTGGTGTTGCCATCAATGCCAAAGGGAGAGATTGTTGTACTATGTTGTCATTGATGTCAAAGGGTTCATGTCAAGTATTGTCATAGTGATGTGTTTGTATCATTGATATATTGATTATTGGTTATATGGTCATGATGTAATTGTTTTCAAAGGGTTGATGTCAAGTGGTGTCATAATGATGTGTCGATATTAAAGGGAGTTGTATCATTGAGGTCATGTCATGGTTTATAGGAAGAACCAAATGGATAAACTCGAAAGTGGTCCCCTTATGGTGAAATCCCTCATGGGAAGACGTGCTTGGATAAAGTTCTCAAAGTGGTCCCAATATGGTGAAATCCCTCATGGGAAGATTCTTTGTGAAGTCCAATTGGTTAAGTGGTTGAGTATCCCAACGGTGTGGTTATGGAATCCAAGTTTGATAGAGGAATAATGTAATGAAGATTAGTGAATTTGCAGGAGAAACTATTCCATATGGATAGTATATATCATGTTGTTTCTGGTGATATGTGGAACGTCACATAACTCCTCACAGTTAGAGAGTTATGTCCATGTGAAGTTGGATAACCCCCATGAGTTATCTAGAATCCCTTGTGTTAGCGTCAGAAGTCACTCCTGGATTGCTTGCAGGAGCAGAGCCCAACGTCCATCAGTTTTTTATGTCATGGTTTGTTTAATGGGGTGATCGAATGGATAAGGACTCAATATGATATAGCTTTAACTCAGGAAACTGGGCCTGGTATGTAGAAAACAAGGGAGGTCTTGATCCAACTTCTGTGAGTAAGTTGATTAAAGGGTGGTAGATGGAAGACTTGTGAGAAGGGTGAGCAAGACTGCCTCAGGCAACAGGCCTTCAGAAGCTTGAAGAAGAAAAACTCAGAAGCCAAGATCCTCTTGGTCCAGAGTTTCAAGGAGTTGAAGGGTGACTCGACTGGATCCTCCAATTCTAATTCATTCCAGCACTAAGAAAAAATGAGAACTGATTAGAAACATTGTGACTATTGCAGTGATCCAACCTACATCATCCTACAACAGCGCAACTCGACTGGATCCTCCAATTCTGAGTTGTTCTAACATAGTAAACAAAGAGATGGAAAAAGAAGCTGACATCCATAAAGTAAGAAGTCTCAAATGCCTTATACATTAACCAGAGCGACTAGCGCTTCATCAAAACTTTACAATCGGGAGATTTGATCAACCATCGATACTTACAAAAATGGAAAAAACGCCTACATATACTTCCAAAACAACAACAACAGCAAAAACAAGACGTTGCATTAAAAATATTGCATCTGCATGTCTTCTGATAGTCTGCCCATGCAGACTCATGATGATCATGCGCCTATGAAAGACGCTACCTTAACTTCGCATGGCCTTTGCAGGGGAGGTAGCTAAAACATTAAAGGCCAAAATGGCATGTGCAGACTTCTCTGTCTAATTGAGGACTTCGGCATGGCTTCTTTGGATAATCAGTACACAGAACTCCTTCGAACAAACCTCTTGCCAGACCCTCCATATCTCATATTCAATGAATGAAAGGAGGCTTCAACCATCCGTTCTTGCCTTCATTTACTCCAAGCAGAAAATCGGGAGTGAAATCGTATCCGCTGGCATCTGGAAATCGCGATGATCCTTTCGGCGACTAGACTCAATGCTTTTGGCCCCTTTTGCTTAGCTCTTTTGTTTCCCAGGTGACCATGGGCTGTGACCTTGCGTTTACTCTCAAAGGAGCTTTCGACATTCGCAAATAGGAAGCGGCTGATCCTTGCTTCTTGAAATTGCGATGAGCAAAATGCCGAGACGGCTTAATCTGGTGCCCCACGTCCCTCTAGATCTGATGGCTCTAAACTCTCCCGACGATGCTGTGGGCCTGGGTCCTAGACACTCCCGGCACCTCGCGCATCGGGAATATGATGATGCTGCACCTTGTGCCTCGTAATCGCGATGGGCCAAACAACGAGGATCCTAATCGCATGCCAGGTGTCTCTTGTGGATGGACGATCGAGATCACTTTGTAATACTGCGGGCCCAGCTTTGGGCGCCTTCGGCGCCTTTGGGGTTCGGTGTTTCGGGATGTGAGATGATGAGGTACTTTCACCCTTCGAACTCCCGACCGCCGATATGCCGACTAGATCTCACACTATGTGTTGCGGGATCGGACGACCCAGATTCAGTCTCAGCATAAAGCCGCTTTCTTTGACGTTATACATCGGTCGACCTGGTAGCCCCGATATTTCGATGACCGTTGATCTGCTCCTTTGGATGAATCTTGACCGTTGAGATCAGACTGCTTGCTCACTTGATTTTTAGCCTTAAATGGGGCTTTACGTGCTACGCTTGGGCGTTCTATAGACCTGGGTACTCTCGATCCCAAGACAAGAATTGTCACTAGCATTAGGCTCCGTGGGGGATAGAGTTGTCCCTGCGATGCTCTAAGAACTCATTCCGCAGCTTCAGTGCCTTGTTGTTGGGCTATGGAGTTAGGCTCAAAACATCCCACTGTTGAAAATACAAGCCGAAAAATAAAAGAAAAAAAATCAAAATACATGCTCAAAGGAGCTTATTTATATACAATCCTAAACTAATAAAACACTTTACATGGGGCTAGGTGAAAGAAGACTTCCACCATAGCCAATCAAGTAACTTCCTGAAGGGAAGCTCTTTCTTTCTGTTAGTGACCATCAGCAGATGGTGTAACCATGACAGCAGAAAGATTACACTCTTCAACTCCTCCTTACAGGATGGAGTTGAGATGAAATAGGGAGGCTCCAAGGCATAAGGAGAAATGCCACTCCATGTACTTGCTGACAGGGTCATAGAATGAGTGGCGAATTTTGGAAAATTTGCGAAAAACAACCGCCTGTGCTACACAGTTGTCCACCTGTGGCTGAATATCTCTGATAAGCACAGGTAGGAGGACAACTCATGCAGGCTCACTGATCTCAGGTGTTGGTTGTTCGTTGATTGGCTATGGATGCGCGCTCTGTTGTTCCTCTGGTTCCTCCTCCTCTTTTCCATGCACTCCCCCATCTTGTAAAAAGGGAGCGGTCTCTCGATACTTCTCTTCAATCCCAAATGTAAATACATCATGGGAAATCTCGTGAAGGAATAAATAACAATCCTCTTCCACAATGGCTTCTTCATTTAATTCTGAGACATCAGGCTCATCAGGGGAAGATGCTAACGCATCCAAAAAATCTTCAATAATCTCTTCAAAAGAGATAATTAGATCATCCGCCTCGAAGACTGGAAAATCCTTTTTGCTGCCTTCGGATTCCAATTTTGCACATTGGGGAGTGGGGAATATCGCCTGCTCCACTAGCTCACTCAGGTCATCTTCTTCCTCCCAGGCTGGAAAATCCTCTGCACAATCTTCATATTTCAACCTTTCTAATTGGGCAGAGAGATATTTCACCTGCTCCATCAGCTCACTCAGGGAATCCTCTTCCCCCCTGGGATATTCATCGTTTTCATAACCCACCTCTGATGCAGACGAATGGGGAGGAGAAAGGATTGAGTTCTGATCCAGGTCATCAAGACCATCTTCACAGCCTATGTCTGAAACAATTTCATCATGCATATAGTTGTGGTATCCCTCACAATAGTTATGAAAAATTGACTCAGAGGGATACAACTTCTGACAATAGACTGTGAAAGATGCATGAAATCCATTGAGTGAAGAAATGCTAGTAGGCGGTAAAGAATGATACCATTTACGCGCATCCCCTGCTAACGAGAACATGAACATCTTCAGTAATACATTCTCATGATGTATCTCCCACTGACGCATGAGTTCATGAAACTCATTGAGGTGCTGAGCAGGGTCATCCTCTTCACATTTTCCAAATATGGGCAAATAATCGCCCCATTCGTTCGGAGAGGGGACAACATTAGGAAAACCAGGAATAGCGGAAAAATTAAAAGGAGCAAACCTATGAGCAAAGATTTTCTCCATATCGAACCAGTGGAGTCGCCAATCGATCCTTGAATCATGGAGTCGCCAGGTGAAAGATGTGCAGCTTCGAATGTGTCTGGTCCTTGTTCACCATCAAAGGCCAGATCCTAATGTTGTGTTACCCCATGAAGCTTCTCAGGCTGAGAAAGAAGCTGTTGAAACCTTCTCGAGAAAGCTCCTTAGGGTAAGATTTCAGGTGTTCTATCAGTAGCCACAGCTAAAACAGTGATGTGGAAACCTTGGAGTCACCACAGTGGAGTCGCCAGGTGCACAGTAGCAATCTTGAAGGGCTCTGATGTCTGATGCACCTTCAGAATCAGAGGCTCAATGTCGCTCTGCCCAGGGAAAATCTTCAACTTCGTCCCCGACAACGGTGCTAGAAATGTTAGCGTTAGAAGTCACTCCTGGATTACTTGTAGGAGCAGAGCCCAATGCCCATCAGTTTTTTATGTCACAATTTGTTTAATGGGGTGATCGAATGGATAAGGACTCAAGATGATATAGCTTTAAGTCAGGAAACTGGGCCTGGTATGTAGAAAACAAGGGAGGTCTTGATCCAACTTCCGTCAGTAAGTTGATTAAAGGGTGGTAGATGGAAGACTTGTGAGAAGGGTGAGCAAGACTGCCTCGGGAAACAGGCCTTCGGAAGCTTGAAGAAGAAAAACTCAGAAGCCAAGATCCTCTTGGTCCATAGTTTCAAGGAGCTAAAGGGTGATTCGATTGTATCCTCCAATTCCAAGCCATTCCAGTGCTGAGAAAACACGAGAACTGATTAGAAACGCTGCGATTGTTGCAGTGATCCAACCTACATCATCCTACAATAAAGCAACTCGACTTGATCCTCCAATTTCGAGTTGTTCTAACACACTAAACAAAGAGATGGAAAAAGAAGATGACATCCATAAAGTAAGAAGTCTCAAATGCCTTATACATTAACCAGAGCAACCAGCGCTTCATCAAAACTTTACAATCGGGAGCTTTGCTCAACCATCGATACTTACAAAAAAATGGCGAAAACGCCTACATATACTTCCAAAACAACAACTACAGAAAAAACAAGATGTTGCATTAAAAATATTGCATCTGCATGTCTTCTGACAGTCTTCCCATGCAGACTCAGGATGATCATGCACCTATGACAGATGCTACCTTAACTTCGCATGGCCTTTACAGGGGAGGTAGCTGAAACATTAAAGGCCAAAATGGTGTGTGCAGAATTCTCTGTCTAATCGAGGACTTCAGTATGAATTCTTTGGATAATCAGTACATAGAACTGCTTTGAACATACCACTTGCCAGACCCTCCATATCTCATATTCAATGAATGAAAGGAGGCTTCAACCATCCGTTCTTGCCTTCATTTACTCCAAGCGGAAAACCGAGAGCAAAATCGTATCCGCTGGCATCTGGAAATCACGATGATCCTTTCGGCGTCTGCACTCAACGCTTTTGGCCCCTTTTTCTTAGCTCTTTTGTTTCCCAAGTGACCACGGGCTGTGACCTTGCGTTTACTCTCAAAGGATCATTCGACATTCGCGAATAAGAAGGGGCTGATCCTTGCTTCTTTAAATTGTGATGAGCGAAACGCTGAGACGGCTAAATCTGGCGCCATGCGTCCCTCTATATTTGACGGCTCTAAACTCTCCTGACGATGCTGTGGGCCCAGGTCCTGGACACTCCCAGCACCTCGCGCATTGGGAATATGACGATGTTGCACCTTGCGCCTCGAAATCACGATGGGAGAAACGACGAGGAGCCTAATCGCGCGCCAGGTGTCTCCTGTGGATGGACGGCCGAGATCATTCTGTAATACTGCGGGCCCAGCTTTGGGCACCTTTGGCGCCTTCGAGGTTCGGGGTTTTGGGATGTGAGATGATGAGGGACTTTCACCCTTCGAACTCCCAACTACCGATATGCCGACTAGATCTCGCACTATGTGTCGCGGGATCGGACGACCCAGATTCAGTCTTAGCATAAAGCCACTTTCTTTGATGTTATACATCGGTCGATCTGCTAGCCCCGATATTCCGATGACGGTTGATCTGCTCCTTTGGATGAATCCTGACCGTTGAGATCAGACTGCTCGCTCGCTTGATTTTTAGCCTGAAATGGGGCTTTATGTGCTACGCTTGGGCGTTCTGCAGACCTGGGTGCTCTCGAGCCCAAGACAAGAATTGTTGCTAACACTTTGGAAGGTCAAATAAGTCAAATCATTCTAGAAGATGCAAGAAGTTGACCAGTGAAAGTAGTTAGTCATGGGTTAAGTGGTTGCAAAAAGAAAACAATTAAAAATAAATTAGTTGCAACTATAAGTGTAGAGTTTACTATTTGTGGATAAAGTGGTTGTAAGTTGACAAAGTGGTTAGAAGTGGGTTAGCCCCAAAAGAAGGAAGTTGGGTAAGTTGGTTAGAAGATAACCCCTAGAGGAAGCTACTTGGAGAAGTATAAATAAGAGAGCAAGGGTCTTTTATGTGTATGATCTTTCAGCATATTGAATATCCATTTGTGAAAGGTTATTTGGGAAGGTATTATTGATAGAGAAAATTTGCGGCAGAAAAAAAACTGCAGCAGAATTGCGGCAACAAAACCGCGACAGCAGAATCGCGGAAGCAAAACCGCGACAACAGATTTGACAACTGTAGAAAGTTGGCAGTTCGGTAACTATATCATATTTGTATATTGGAATTGTTCCAATTGTTGCATGGTATGGTATATGTCTTGATGATTGATATATGATTAAAGGTATGGTTTTGGCACATGGTCTTGTGTAAGGGTCTATGGTATTTTGTTTATGGAGAGTATGGTGTATTGCTAGAGGTATCTTGTTGGTTAACTTGGTGATATTGTGCATATGGTTGAGAGTTGACTTGATCATTGATCTTTGTGAGTAGATCATATTTGGATGATAAGATTGATGAGATAGGTTGAGGTGACAGATTGTTGTGACAAGTTGTGTTGTGCATAGTTGATGCACTTGTCTTGGTATAGACTGTTGGTACAATTTGACATATTTCTTTCTATCTACAAGTTGGGTCTTGTACTCGAGGGTTGGATTCATCGCATCTCGGTTGGTTCTGATATATGCAGGTTGGATCTTGCAATGAGAGTTAGTGCTCTCTGTGAGTTGATGCTGATAAACCCCAAGGATTGTAGTCTGTAATACAAAATAAACTTATACATATATTTGGTGTTCTTTGTGTTCTTTATTCTGATGGTGCGTAGTTCTTTATTGTTAATATACATCATTGAGATATGTTTACATGCAAGAAACTAAGTGTGAATGGAGCTAATGAGTAAATGGTGATTGCTAACTAAAGTTTTCAAAGAAGTGTAAAAAGAGCCCCACATTGTTTTACCCCCCCCTCTTAGTGTGGTCAGCGTGTCCAACAAATGCTCTCTCTATGGAGTTACCTGAGACATGTGGCATGTTAGGTTGTTACTTAACAATAACCCCCTCTGTTATGCTCTGCTATGGAACAAAATACAATAATTTGAAATGTAACATCTTCCCCTCCTAGTGGCCCGATATTTAACATATCCTGATAGCCATCTAGGGGTAGGGTTTTGACTTTCTCAACCCTAAATTGTGATAGGGTTTTGGACCTTCTAGAATCTTCTTAAAATTACATACGTGGCTATGCCCAAATGCATGAGTAACAAGGGTTGACGTGGTATCATCTCGTACCATGGTGGTCAACACGGTAGGTCAACTTGTGGGAGAGATAACTTTTCCATACAAGCTTCGATTCAGAAATTGGACCCACCATTAAAAAGGTCTTGGAGTGCAGAACATCGTGATGAGTGTGGGCACAAGTTCTAGACACAAGAATCCAAAAAATGTTATTTAATGCCTCAAAATAGTCCTAGAAAGTTCTGAACCCTAATTTTCCAAATTGGAACCTGCCACTAAAATCCCTTAATTGATTCCTTATTTTTTTTTTAATGTGAAAACAACGAGATAAATGATAAATAATATAATGATTCAATCTAGATCATAATAATGAAACTAGACCTACATATAATCTTTGGTTATTCCTATGGAAATAAACATGTATACATGGAATTCAAATGAATGGTTATTCAACTCAATATTCTTTGGAAATGAACCAATGAGATGTTGGTTTCATGGAAAAAATACTACCAACATGATTTTTTTTACATGTATTACGTGAAGAGGGCTCTTCATGCGAGCATCGAGAACCCTTCTTTAAGCAATGATCCTCCTTTCATGGAAGCTCCTGCGAAAGTAAGTTTGACGATCGTTTAGGGTTAACCGCACAAAAAAAGGCGGTGTCGAAGTGTTTCCATAGAACAATGAAACAGCGAACGGTCAAATAAACATGGGCGGTGATCCCGCCACGGTCATCTTGCTGTCATCCATCCATCACCTTGATCCCGCCATTGTGAAACGTGTAATTTTGCATTCAAACTTCAAAGAGAATCAAAGTCAAAATCAATAACAATATTCTTATGGTTTTATTCATTGAGTGACGTGTTCTGTGATTTTAACCAGGAATATCTTCAATTTTTCAAGGGGTACAGTCAATTCTTCTTAAATTTTGACATGGATTTTGTATTAAAGATTTATCAATGGCATTAATTAGAATTTTGGTGGTCAATATCTGATCCATTTAAAAAAATACCGGAATCTTTAAAATTTTAAATATTAAATTAAAATAAAACAACCCACCAAACAAATGCTAGGTCATTCCTTTAAATAATAGAGTCTGAATTGGTTCCCTTTATCTCCAACACTCCTTCAGATAATACCCCATTTCTGAGATCGACTCCAGGCCTTGCTTTGCTCGCTGAGTAAGAGAAAAGGAAAAAAAATATGGGCAACTATGTGCCCCGCAGGGCGGTGGGCATGAAAGAGCAGGAAACCATCCAGCTGGTTAGCTCAGACGGCACCGTTCGAATACTTCAAAAACCCCTCCGCGCCGGCCAAATCATCCAGGAATTCCCTCACCATTTAGTCTGCCACTCGCACTCCTTTTACATCGGGCAGAAAACGCCGGCTCTTTCTCCAAACGATCAACTGGAGGTGGGAAACAAGTATTTCCTTCTGCCTGAACATATTTTCCGGTCTCAGTTAACGCTCGTATTGCTGGCTTCCTTAATATCACCACCGTCGCTAAAATCTCCAAGTACTTTCAATGGTAGCGTATCAGCCTCTCTGCGCAGTATCGAACGTGCGTCTGCTCTCTGCCAGCCGTTTGAGATAGAGAAGAGCGACGTGGGCGGAGGCCTTCGGATCAGAGTGTCTGTGGAGTTTATTACAAAGCTTCTGGAAGACGGGAGGCTTAACGTTGATGAACGCAGGCATGAAGTTGGCAGTGTTTCAGCATATGACAGAAGTAGGCTGTGTAATACTCCGGAATTGCAGAAGGATTATGAACAGTTGGTCACGTCCCGACGCCATTGCTGGAAACCGAAGCTTGAGGCTATCAAGGAAAAGGAGAAGAAGGGTAAGTGCCACAAGCTGATCTTCAAAATTAAGGGATTTAGTGTGAACAGATCTTGATCAGTTGAATGTATTGTGTTTTAATTGGCAGCTCTTTTGGTTAATTCCACCATTGATTGGCCAAGATGTGTGTGTGATGTACATTGACTCATTGCACAGCTTATCCTTTTGTCAATACGCATGTTAATAATTTACTGTAAATTATGGAATTTAACTGAGACTAGTTCCTCGCAAAAGTTTATCCCACGGTGAACTGCACATGGATAATTAATTTTTCATTCAGGTTAAGAGTCAAGTCTCCACTATAATAATAATAATAATTTATTTTTAAGGTCAAGGTTAAGTTACACTAAATTAGTGTATGAGATCCCCTTGTTTGTAGGACAAGGGACCTTTAGAGAGGTATGCATACCTTATCCTTCTCTGAATTTGAACTTGTGATCTATAAAGACGAAACACATGTTCTTAACCATTAGGGGTATGAAAATGGAGATTAAGAGTAATTTAGGTTAAATCTATATTGCTTCATTCTATTTTCAGTGTATGAGTTTTTAACTTAAAAAATATAGTAGTTTAGTTTTTGTTGATATTTTGTTTCATTTGGGTGTAAATTCATTCTATTTTCAGTGTATGAGTTTTTAACTAAAAAATGTTGTAGTTTAATTTTAGAGAGGTTCATTGTGTGTAAATTCTCATTGAGTTTAGAGGGGTATTTTAGACTCTATTATTAAGTTGATGTGTGATTTTTTGTTTAAATTTATTGAGTTAAGGGTAATTTTACAGTTTATTATTAAATAGATGCATGATTCTGTGCTTAAATTTTAAGTCTAAATTTAATTTGGAGTTGATAGGTATAACTCTTAAATAATAATAATAATAAATTAAGTAAACCAAAATTGTATAGATTGATTCTAATCTTTTGCACTCTTAAATTGAATTAAGGAAGAAGAGTTTACATTTGGAAAAATTTGATCTTTCTCCACTTATCCTAAAACCTAAATTAAGATGAATCTATACTAATTTTAATATATAGTTTATGTATAAAAAAAAGTCTATATTATTTTTATACTGTTTATGTAGTTTATATATAAGATTAAAAGATATGAAAAAGGGGATTGAGAATAATTCACATTAAATATGCATATTTTATATGAGTTTTTTATTTAAAAATATAGTAGTTTAGTTTCAGTTGGTCTTTTGCTTCATTTTAGTATGTACTCTATGTATAAGAAAAACAAATACGAAAATAGGGCTTGAGAACAATTCACGTTAAATCTTTGTTGCTTCCTTTTACGAGTTTTTTAATTAAAAAATATAGTAGTTTAGTTTTAGTGGGTCTTTTCCTTCATTTCATTATTCAGTGTATTAATTTTTTTTAAATAAAATGAAATAGTAGTTTACTTTTGCTGGGTCTTTTAAGAAGACAAAGTAGTTCAGTTTCCTTGAATTTTCCGAATTAAGTCATGTCGTGTACACGGATCATTTACAACGTAGATTATATTTATGTATGTGATGTGTAATTTATTATATTATGATAGTTATTTACAATGAATTTCACAAGTTTGTGCAAATAAGTTGTATAAGAGTGCCCCAGTTACGGACCACCAGCGGAGTTTTATAGGTGGCACGAGTTTTGTATGTATTGAATTTAATTTAAGGAAGTTAAAGTAGAGACGGTCTTGTTTAAATGATTTTTCTTTGGTGATATTTTTAGGGGACATTTATTGGAATTATTTTTGTATAATCCGAGTGGAAGGGTTTTTCACTAAATCTCGATTCAAAAATGGATTTTAAACAACAAAAATAGTGATTTTGTGTAGATTTATGACAACTCCAATTCAAGAAAAATAAGGATTATATATTTTTAATAAGATGATAAGAATCATGTCTTCTTTTTTTTCCACATACACAAAATGTAAAAACAAGGAAAGATGAACTTATTAGTAGTAATTATATTGTAGTTTATCAAATTTTTCTCTGATATTTTAGTCTCTTACTTTGCTCAACTATGAAGTAGTGATTTAATATAACAAAAATGGAATTTATTTCTTTCTTTAAAGTCCAATATTTAATAATATATTCATAATTGTTTAGAGTTATGGTTAGGGTTTTTGCGTGCCTTAATTTAGGTTTTGTACCCCCTAGAATATTCTCGAAAGTTCACATGCCAGTAACTCCACATATATGTGAGTAATGGGAGTTAACTTGGCATCCACTAAGTGCCATGATGGTCAACGTCATAGAACAACTTGTAGGATGCATTAAAATTCCTCATACAAACCCCAATTAAGGTGATCGTTACACCATTTGAGATCTCTCAATGTGTAGAATACTGCTAAGTGGTTGGAGTTTGCCTCTGCGAAGTTTTGACCCTAAAAATGAGTATTGAATACTTCAAATGGGCTTTGAAAGTTTCACGATCCCAAATGATCAGATTGGATCATCATATAAATTTTTCATCTATCTTGGTACTTTCTGCGTGGAAAAAATTAAGGGAATTGACTTACAAGGCCATTACGGTGATATCTCCTAGTTTGGAAAATTGGAGTTCAAAACCTTCCAAAGCCATTTTAGAAATTAGACAACATTTCTTGGGGTTATGGTCTCCCAAAATTGTTCCCACACCCTTGAAAATGTTCTACACTCCGAGACCTTTCTAATAATGAAAATATCTACTCAATTTGAGCTCGTATGTGAAATTGATGCCTCCTGCAAGTTGACCTACCTTGCTGACCACCATGGTATGAGTGGATGCCACACCAACCCCCATTACTTAGGCATGTGTGGCTAGTTGCATGTGTATTTTCAAGAATATTCTAGAAGGTACAAATGTGATCACTAATTGAGGGTTTAGGAGGTGAAAACCCTAACCATACACTGCGATCACGCTATGTTAAATACTATGCCACTAGGAGGAGAAAGGGATCCATTCTTTTGTATTATGTTTGTTCCATAATTGAGCAGAGCATCTAGGAGTGGTATTTTGAGAATGTAATAGAGGAGGAAAAGATTATGTAGCAACCATATAGGTCGCAATGTCAAAGGAAAATCCACAATGAGTAATCTTATGTTTTGTATCTCCATTTTCATAACTAAAGAAATGAGAATAGAGCATAGGCCTCACCTTCTAGATCGATTTTTTTCCCATATTGGGTTTCCCAATATGGGATCAAGATCCTCGTAGGTTCCCCATTATGTTCTTATTTTATAAATATGAGTGATCAAGATCTTCATAGGATCATCATTGGTATACTGTGTAATCAAATTGTTGTAAAAACTCATTTGATGATTAATACAAGTCTATATTTACTTCCATATTCCTGAGCTATTAATAAGCAGGGATGATTTTAAGGATGGAAATTTATTTTAAAATGTAGAAACCTTGGTGAATCTTACTAATCCTTCATATGGAAACCTAAAAATGTTTGGCGATATTTTTGTAAAAACATTCAAATTTCTAAGCATTTTATATAGTTTGTATAAAATTTTGGCGATTTTTAAGGTAAAATAATTTTATCCTATAGAATTTGGGCGAATCATTTTTAGAATAGTGAATATTTTTTTGGGAAAAACCATGGAAAATTAGCCCATGAGAGAAATTAATCCCCTAAAATCATCCCTATTAATAAGTGGTCTTATAGAATTTAATCTTATATGGTTTAAGATAAATAACGTACCCTGGATGAGGAGGCCCCCCTGTGGAGGAGCACACTATTCCTTTCATTTATGGTATTGTGCTTTAATTTATTTAATTTGTGTGATTTCCAGTTTTGTTATTTACTTTTTTGCAACAAATTCATTTTTATTTGCATAGAACTAATTTCGCAACTGGCAATTGAATAATTGATTGTTATGATCAACATGGAACTTCATGGTATTAAGTGATTGAGAAAATATTATAACATTCCAGTAGATTGTTGGTTATACATCTTAGATTTACTTCTTTGTTTCTTAAAACTCTATTTCTCATTTCTATGTCCTTTTGGAGCTGAACAAATCTCTCTTTCTGTAGCTCAAGCAATGAGAAAACTTCCTTATGCATCATAGGATAGATTAGAACTAATACTTGCATATATTTTATGTTGCACTTCATCATTTTACGATCCCCATGTTGATAATTTAATGTAGCAAAGTTCAACTAATTGAATCGACTGGTAGATTTCTCAAGGAATACATGGATTTATTTCCTTTGAAAGAAATATAAGGTATTTGGTAAATTTCAAGAGTTTAAGGCTCTTGTGGAGAATCATATAGAGAATAAAATAAAGGTGTCGAGGATAGATAATGGTGGAGAGTTTTGAGTGAATGAATTCATGGAATTATGTAAGAAGTGTGGTAAAGTAAGGAAGAAGACTACTCCATACACACCTCAACATAATGGGGTTTCATAAAGTATGAATATGATGTTGATGGGAAAAGAAAGGCTCATGCTCAGTGGTGTCGGGTTAGGACAAGAATTTTGTGTGGAGGCAATGAGTACTTGTAATATACCGTATGTATATTACAATGTCATTAATTATTAATTAAATCATTAATGTAATAATTATATGTTTAATGTAAAGTCACATCCTTTTAGACAAAAAGACGCGACTCTACTCATTTATGTGTATTTAATACACATTCTTGTACATTGAATAGGACATCGAATAATAAATTTATAAAATATTAAATATATATTTCATATATATCTAATTGCATGATTCCAAGTGGTATCATAGCTTGGGAAAAACTTTACCCCGCTTGTGGATATATCATGTATACATCTTCTAGAGATATCACCACCATTCTTGATGAATTTAAGAATCAAGAAACCATCTAGCTGGTTAGCTGGGCGGTGGGCATGAAAGAGGAGGAAACCATCCATCTTGTTAGCTTAGATGACACCATTCAAATACTTCAAAAACCCTTCCCCGCCGGCCAAATCATCCAGGAATTCCCTCACCATTTAGTTTTCCACTCCCACTCCTTTTACATCAGGCAGAAGACACCGACTCTTTCTCCAAATGATCAACTGGAGGTGGGAAACAAGTATTTCCTTCTGCCAGAACATATTTTTTGGTCTCGTTTAACACTCGTATTGCTGGCTTCCTTAACATCACCACCATCGTTATAATCTCCAAGTACTTTCAATGGTAGCGTATCAGCCTCTCTGTGCAGTATCGAACGTGCATCTTCTCTCTACCAGTCATTTGAGATATAGAAGAGCGACGTGGGTGGAGGCCTTCGGATCAGAGTGTCTGTGGAGTTTATTACAAAGCTTTTGGAAGATGGGAGGCTTGACGTTGATGAATGCAGGCATGCAATTTGAAGCATTTCAGCAAATGACAGGAGTAGGCTGTGCAATACTTTGGAATTGCAGAAGGATTATGAACAGTTGGTCATGTTCATACGCCAATGCTGGAGACCGAAGCTTGAGACTATCAAGGAAAAGGAGAAGAAGTGTAAGTCCCACAAGCTGATCTTCAAAATTAAGGGATTAATTGTGAACACATCTTGATTAGTTGAATGTATTATGTTGTGATCGCAACTCTTATGATTAATTCCACCATTGATCGGCCAAGATGTGTGTGCGATGTATATTGACTCATTGCACATCTTATCTTTTTGTCAACACGCATATTAATAATTTACTGTAAATTATGGAATTCGACTGCAAACGAGTTCTTGGCAAAAGTTCATCCCATGGTGAACTGCACTTGCCGCAACAGGCAATGGATAATCAATTTTCCAGGCTAGGTGTCGAGTATCCACAATATAAATTATATATATATTTTTTTAATCGTTCTACGAAATGGTCCCCGAGGTGTAGACAGTGGGTGAGAGAGTGTGTTGTTAAGGCACACCGTGATGTTAAAGTCATCCGTTCGAAACCTGCGGGGACAAAAAATTCAGTCATTTTAAGGGTTGGTGTAGTTCTAGCTAAGTGTCATCCTCAGGTGATTTTGACGACTTAGATGCTCCTGAGTCGAGGTTTCTTAGACACAGGCTAATCCTTCAGGTCACAAACAAACTAGCGAACAAACTAAGAAATTGTTTTTTTTTTTTGAGAATTAGTTTCAGTTGGTATTTTACTTCATTTTAGTATGTAATTTATGTATAAGAAAAACAAATACGAAAATGGAGGTGAATTACATAGAAAAACAAGTACGAAAATGGAGTTTGAGAGTAATTCACGTTAATATTTTATGAGTTTTTTAATTATAAAATCACGTCAATATTTTATGAGTTTTTTAATTAAAAAATATAGTAGTTTAGTTTTAACGGGTCTTTTCCTTCATTTTATTTTCAGTGTATTTTCTTTTTTAAATAAAATAAAATAGTAGTTTACTTTCAATGGGTCTTTTAAGAAGACAAAGGAGTTCAGTTTCCTTGAACTTTCCGAATTAAGTCATGTGAGTGTACACGGATCATTTACAATGTAGATTATATTTATGTATGTGATGTGTAATTTATTATATTATAATAGTTATTTACTATGAATTTTACAAAAGTTATTTACCATAAATTTCACAAGTTTGTGCAAATAAGTTGTGTAATCTATTAAAATAGTTATTCACAACGGTTTAACACAAATTATCACATCATTTACATAATTGGTATAAAATGTATTCTTAGGATTTTAATATGAGTAAATTCAAAAAGGTAAGGATTATATATTTTTAATAAGAAGATAAGGATTATGTCTTCTTTTTTTCCATATATACAAAATGTAAAAAAAAGGAAAGGTGAACTTATTAGTAGTAAGTAAAAACAAGAAAAGGTGAACTTATCAGTGGGCCTAATGGTTAAGAACATGTGTTTCCTCTTAAGAGGTCACAAGTTCAAATCCATAGGGGGGTAGGGTATGTATACCTCTGTAGACTTTACCAGTCAACTTCCCCATACAAACCCCGATTAAGGTGAACCTCGATTAAGGTGACCTTTACGCCATTTGAGATCTCTCAATGTGTAGAATACCGCTAAGTGGTTTGAGTCAGTCTCTCCCAAGTTTTGACCCTAAAAATGATTATTGAATACTTCAAATGGGCTTTGAAAGTTTCATGATACCAAATGATGAGATTGGATCATCATATAATTTGTCATCTATCTTGGTACTTTCTGGGTGGAAACAATTGGAGGAATTGACTTACAAGGCCATTATAGTAACATCTCCTAGTTTGGAAAATTGGGGTCAGAACCTTCCAAATTCATTTTAGGATTTAAACAACATTTTTTGGGGTTATATTGTCCCAAAATTGTACCCACACCCTTGACAATGTTCTACACTCCGAGACCTTTCCAATAGTGCAAAAATCACCTCAATCTAAGCTTGTATGTGAAAGTTATGCCTCCTGCAAGTTGACCTACCTTGTTGAACACCATGGTACGAGTGGATGCCACATCATCCCCCATTACTCAGGCATGTGAGGCTAGTTGCATGTGGATTTTCAAGAATATTCTAGAAGTCCCAAACGTGATCACTAATTGAGAGTTGAGGAAGTCAAAACCCTAACCCTACACCGCTATCAGGCTATGTTAAATACTGGGCCACTAAGAGGAGAAAGGGCTCCATTCTTTTGTATTATAAGTGTTCCATAGTTGAGCAGAGAATCTAGGAGTGGTATTTTGAGAATGTAATAGAGGAGAAAAAGATTATGTAGCGACCATACAAGTTGCAGTGTCAAAGGAAACTTGACAATGAGTGCCTCTTTTTTGTATCTCCATTTCCATAACTAAAGAAACGAGAATAGAGCATAGGCCTCACCTTCTAGATGGGATTTTTTTCCCATATTAGGTTTCCCAGGATATATCTTGTGTTCATTTGTGTGTGTACCGTGTATTCTTTTGCTAATTTTTTTCATTTTTTTATTCAGTTATTTTCATAAATATGAACAATAAGTCGGTAATAAATAATCTGGGATCTAAGGAAATAAATTGCATAATATAAGATTTCAAAATAATGTAAGATCTGTTGTGATGAACTGTTCTGGTGGAATATCCACGACAATTTATTGATCACCAAATAGTCAAAATGGGACATGCCCCTAAAATGGGTCATACAAACTATTAATTACAATTTGTTGACCCTAAAAATACCAAAATAGATGATAAATTATAAATTAATCCATGAGGGAAATATTTTTCATAAACCGCGTGTTCTTATAGTCGAGAAGGTAATGATTGTCAAGAAGTAGCAGGGAATAAATGCAGAGCAGTGGAAATGAATAAATGTAGAGCACTACTAAGAAATGAATGTTATGTAGTAGTAGTTGGCCAATTACTCGTCGATGGTCTCCAACTTGTAGATTTGGGAAATCATAAATGGTTTATGGTCTCGTTATGCCTATTTAATCAATGATAGAGTTGAAGGAAAATAGATTGTTGGTTTTTACTCATTTTTATGCCATCAAAATTTCTCTAGAATCCTTATGCTACTATTGAACACTCTTGTTGAGAGCGTAGATACTTTGTATTCTAACCATTTAGTTGTTGAATAATACATTTAGTTTATTTTAGAGTGTGGGGGTTTTATCTCAGAAGGGTTTTCCTTAGGGAATGGTGTTGTGAGTAGTTTGCTGTTTATTTCATTTGTTTGCAATCATTTTACTGTAAGTTTCTATACATTTTTCTCTAGTCGATTGGTGTAGGAAGTGTATTCCAAACCTATGCTTCCTTTCATTTGGTATCAGAGCTTAATCACCTCAGATCCAAGATGTTAGGGACAAGTTTTTTTTTATCTAATGTTGTTTTGAGTGGGAGCTTGTGCAAAAGGAAATATTGTTGCATGGAAATGACAAGCACATTTAGATTATAAATGGAGAAGGTAAATGGAACTAAATTTGAGATGTGGAAGCTCAATATGTAAGATCTTCTCATAGATTGAGATCTATGGGTTGCGGTATTTGGAACCAAACCCAATGGTATGAACAATGAAGAGTGGGTGGTGTTGGAGAGAAAAGTGAGAAGATTGATCATGATCTATTTGTCCAATTTGATATTATTGAATGTTTCGAAAGAAAAAAACAACAAAAAACCTAGAGAAGAAATTGAGGGATTTGTATTAGGAAAAATCCTTGGTTAATAAACCTTTTCCAAAAAAATAATTGTTTTCCTCGAGAAAGGGTGATGGTGATTTTGCAGCTGAGAAATTGAATGAATTTAATACTATTACAACCCAGTTGATCTTAGTTGGATTGAATATGGATGAGGAGGATTTTTATTTGAATCTTTTTGTTTTGTTTTGTTAGATTCATGCAACAAGTTAGTAATGGCCATTGGAAGCATTGTAAAGAGATTTATTATTAATGAGGTTGTGGCTTCTTTAGTTTCAAGAGGAGGTGAGGTGGAAATCCTCCAAATCCACCAATGAGGTCTTGGTTTTTCATGAAATATTGAAAGAGAAATCTAAGAAGATAGAAAAGGGCATATCCAAATCCTATGGGATACATAAGTCTCCTAGAAAGTCCAAAGAAAAATGTTGGAATTGCAGTAAGGTCAGGCATTTCAGAAGAGGCTACAATGAAGAGAAGAAGAAGAATAAGAAGGAAAATAATGGTTTTGATGATGAGTCTAAAAAATATTCTCAAGAGGATGATGGAGATGACTTTGTTATAAATTTTTAAACTTGTGCAGGGTAGAGTACATGGTTGATAGACTCTGTATCTTCCTTCCATATGAATTCCCATAAGCACTAGTATGAAAATTTGATGGTGTGATGGTATACCTTGGTGATAACTCTCCTCTTAGCATAGTTGGTTTTGGTAGAGTCTTGATCAAATTCCTTGATGGAAGAATAAAGGGAATAAATGGAGTTTTGCACATTCTGGGTCTAGCATGAAATCTTATATTAGTAAGAACAATTAATTATGAAGGTGTATAGATTGTTTTCTTTGAAAAAGGGTGTAAGATGGTTCAAGGAGATATGGTACTCGCTAGGGGTGTTCATGTGGGAAATTTATTCCATATTGATGCATGCATTATTGAGTGTAATACTTCTTCAATTTCTATAGTGGGGATATCTATAGGATATACATCTTCACCATCATAACTTAAACAAGAATTTTCTTTAGATATCAAGTTACGTATAGAGAAGACAATGTTATGTCACCAAAGATTGGGCCATATAGGTGAGAGGGGTCTACAAGCCTTGTAAAACAATAATATTATCAATGAATTGAATGATTGTCTTGCTTCATTTTATTTTTGTGAGCATTGAATATATGGAAAATGGAACCATGTTCAATTTTATTATAGTTCTCACAAACCTTTTGGATTGTTAGACTTGATTTTGTTTTTATGTATTTGGTCTAGGTAAATTTACTTCGATTTCTAAAGCTTTGTATTATGTGCCATTAATTGATAATTATTCTAGAAGGACATGGGTATATTTTCTTAGAACTAAATCTAAGGTTTTTAGTTGGTTTAAGGAGCTTAAATCTCTCTTGGAAAATCAAACTAGTAGGAAGATTAATGTGTTGAGGATTGATAATGGCGATGATTTTTATTTTGCAAAGTTAGATAAATTTTATAAGGAGAATGGAATTTAAAGACATAAGAAAACTCCAAATACCCCTTAATAGAATGGATTTCCAAAAACGATGAATAGAATGTTGATGGAGAGAGCTAGGAGTATGCTTAAAGGATATAGCTTAGAGAAGAAGTTATGGGAAAAAGTAGTTGCTACTGCATGTTACTTTATTAATAGGTATACTACATCATCACTTGTAGATAATACCCATATGAAGGTATGGATAGGAAATAATCTCTCACATCAAAATCTTTGTGTTTTTGGTTGTGAGGTGTATGCTCATCTTCCTAAAGAGAAGTGGTTGAAGTTGTATAACAAGGCTATGAAATATATCTTCATTGACTATGGAATTGGTGTGAAAGGGTTCAATATTTTGGATCACATGGTTGGACAATTTTTGTATAGAAGTTAAGCCTTCTTCATAATGGTGCAACTAGAAGAGGATGGCAAGAAGTCATGGGTTTAGATACCACCCAACACCAAGAAAGATGAACTAGAAAATGAACAAAAAATTCATGATGGGCATAATGAGGAAGAAGGTTCAAAGAGTTTGGAAGAGGAGGAAGAAGCTCCACGTCAAAATTTAAGGACCTCCACTCAACAAAGAAGGAAACCAAAAATATATGATTATTGTATGTTTGATTTTAGATGAATATTTTCTTTATTTATTAATATTGATGAGCCTAGAACCGTGAAAGAGGAAATTGATATGGAATATAAGGAGTCCTAGAGATTGTCATGAATGAAGAAATTAATCCACTTATAAATAATGACACATGGGACTTGATACCATTTCTTGATGGATGGAAACCCATTAGATGTAAATGGGTGTTCAAAAACAAGATTAGTTTAGATGGAAATGTTGAAAATCACAAGGCAAGGTTACTTGCAAAAGAATATTCCTAGGTTTATGGGATATACTTTAGTGAGATATTTTCTCCATTTGCTACATTAAAATCTATTAGTTCTTATTATTTACAGTAGAATCCTTTGATTTTGAGATAGAATAAATGGATGTGAAAACAACATTCCTACATGGTGAGTTGAAGGAAGAGATCTATATGACACAACCATTGAGTTATGTTGAAAAAGGTAAAGAGTTATTGGTTTGCAAGTTTAAAAATTATTTATATGGTCTGAAACAATCTCTAAGAATGTGATACCAAAATTTTGATTTTTTTGTGTTGGGATTGGAATTTCTAAGATCCAAATAAGACCATTATGAGTATTACAAACAATATGGTGGTCATTTCCTTTTTGTCACTCTATATGTAGATGATATGTTATTCTTCGGTAAAAATAAGGATGATATTTGTGATTTGAAGTCTCAAAATTTAAGTACAATTTGATATGAAGGACTTGGGGGCTTCAAAATATATCTTAGGAATGGAGATCAATAGAGATATAGAAAATGAAATGCTTTGGTTGAGCTATAGTAAGTATGTAAAATCTGTGCTATAACATTTTCACATGGTATATTGCAAACCATTGAGTATTCCGATGTCTATGGGAACTAATATTTCAGTTAAGAAGTGTCCTATAACACTTGCAAAGATGGAGGATATGGATTATTTTCCTCATGCTCGTGTAGTTGGTAGTATGTTGTATGTGATGGTATATACTAGACTATACATTTCCCAAGTAGTGGAAGAGTTGATTTAATTCATGGCTAATCCTAGACATGAACATTGCGATGAAATGCAGAGGGTCTTCAGGTATTTGCAAGGTACTTTTGAATATTCCATTTTCTATCATATTGATTGTTCAAGGGACCCACACTCAATGGATATACATGGTTATGTTGATTCTGATTGGGTAGGGGATGTAGATAGAAGGACATCTATGAGGAGATATGTGTTTCAATTGTTTAGAGGAGCAATAAGTTGGATGAGAAATTGGAAAAATAAGGTCACTTTGTCCACTTAAAGGAAGAGTATATGGGCAATACTCATGCCTATAAGGAGGGAAATTGGATTATAAAAATGTGTTCATAAGTAGGGCTAATTCAAAGATATAGTATAGTTCAATGTGATAGTAACAATGTGATTTGTATGTTTAAGAACTCAACCTTTCATGCAAAGAAAAAACATATAGATATATAGTGCCATTTTGTTAGGGACATGATAGATGATGGAATGTGACAATAGAGAGAGTTGATACTTTGGAGAATGTTGTAGATCAATTAATAAAAATAACATGCACAAGTAAATTCAAGTGGTGTTGTGATCTAGATTTTATGAGCATAATGAAATGAACACATATTATTATTATTATTATTATTAACACAGAGACACGAGGAGAAATAACAAAGATACAGTAAAACTAGATTCTATTCAATAAAGAAATATGTTGAACTATAAAATGCAGACTGAAAACAAGCTTGCTAGAATGGTGGCAACTTGTCTTTGAGAAGAGATGTGATGGATACACTCATTAGCAAGAAGATGAGTATAATGAGTCTTTGAAATACTTTTTACAATAAACATGAATGTGAAAACCCTATACATCCAAAAAACCTAACCCTAGGAGATGAAGTGACAAAAGTCACGTGGGCCCTGTTGGGGTAAGTTAGTACATCAACTTCTCAGAGTGGTAACTTTTGCATACGATCTTCGTTTGGGGTGCAGGATAGCTTGTTGAAAAGGTATTGACAAGGAAATTAATTTAATAGGTTCAATCATGCCTTGAAAAATCATTAAGGTTCCCAATTGCAAAAAAAAAATTCATTTAGACCCTCAAAATGGCCCCATAATTTTAGGACCCAAAAAACTGCTAAAAATAGTAAATTGCCAAAAACTTGTTTTGACCCAATTTGGATAGGTGGGTGGTCACCGATATACTGTTGGATCAATCCCACCCTCTTAGGAAAAAAAATTTGAAATTGGCCCCAAGTGAGCCACTTGCCTTGGTGCAGGAGTTGCCCTGCTTTGACAAATCGATAAAGATGGATCCTTTGCTGGCGAGTGACCTTGACCCACATTTCCACGATTTGATTAGTGGATTCTTGTTCCATGCAGTCAAGGATGAGCTCTGTTGGTTTCAACTGTTCTTCTATCTATGAGGTGCCCAATAATGGTGGAAAACATGGCTTAAAGAGGTCCACATTAAACATTGGGTGCAAGCCAAGAAAGGGGGGAATGTTGAGTTCAAAATTATTGTCACCCATAGCCTTGGTGATGGTGTAAGGTCCATAATGGAGTGGAAAAATCTTCGATGAGGCCTTGTAAGTCGTTCTTTCTACAAATGAAACCAAACTTTGTCTCCCACCTGAAATTATTGTGGCACTCCGTGTTGATCATGGCATTGCTTGTACTTGGAATTAGACTTCTGTAAAATATCATGAACTTGTTGGTGAATCTGTTGGATCTTCTCAATGAATCAGATGGCTTTGTCAGCTTCAGTTGGAGCATCTGACACTTCTTCCTTGGTGGCTTCAATGGGCAATGCAACATCCATGGGACCCAATGGTTGAAATCCAAACCCCACCTGAAAGGGGTTATGGTCGATTGAGCTATATAGGGCTCTATTGTAGTTGTGTTCAACATAGGGAATACTCTCATCCCATATGTAGGGGTGCTTGGAATTGTACATGTGCAGTATGTGTGTGATCATCCAGTCGAAGACCTCATTTTGGCCATCCATTTGGGGGTGGAAGGCCGTGAATTTGGTGAGCATGGTGTCCAGTAGTGACTAGAGGCTCGACCAGAATGTGTTGAGGAATCGACTCTCTTGATAAGAGATAATGGTTTTTGGGATCCCAAAATGTACCCACACTCGTTCAAAGAAGAGCTTGGCAGTGGCTTCCTTGGTGATTCTCTTCTTGCCGGAGGCCATAATTGCCATCATGGAAAAGCGATCAACAACCACAAAACATAGTCATTTCCCTGCTTGGTGGACCGAAGGCCCGACATGTATTCCATTGAGATGGATTCCCAGGGCCTGTCAGGAGTAGGAAAAGGGGTGTACGAGCCTTGTTTCTTAGTGTTTGGTTTGAAAATAGCATAGGAAGTGTAGGATATGATATACATGCTGACATCCTATTGAAGTTTCAGACAGTAAAAAATGTTTCTGCAGCATTGTCACTATATTTTAGCCACCGAAATGTCCTGCCACTCAGTTGTAGTGGGATTCCCAAATTAGCTTTGCTTGCTTTCTTGATGGAATGCATAGATGGCTTAGATGGCAGAACAACCCATCCTAAATATGGAAATTAGTGATAGTTGTGTTGGTGCCCAACATCTGGTAGGTGGTGGAAAAGTCAGGATATGTCTCATAGAGGTGGGGCCAACCTGAAGTCTCGTGGCCAGAAGAGTCTAGCACCATGGTGAGTGCCACAAATGGAGGTCAGCTGAGGTAATCAATGACCAAATTGGTACTACTTGTATTATACTTGATGTTGAGGTGGAATTGTTGCAATTATGTGGACCACTTCTTATGACATCCATTCTACAATCTTCCTTATGTTTGCATAAACTACAATGGCCTATGATCAGTGTGGATGATTGTCTCCTTCCCAAGAATGTAATGCCTCCAGTGGTGGTAGGATTGCACAATGGAGTAAATTTCTTTATCATAAGGAAGGTTACTTATGGACAACATCTAATAATGTCTCACTATGATAGGCCACAGGGTGGGTGTGTTGAGTGAGAGTTGCACCCATAGTAGAGTCGAAAACATCTGTCTCAATCTCAAAGGGTTGTTGCAGGTCAGGTAATTAAATCACTGGGGATGAGCACAAATGTTTCTTCAAATCATAGAATGTTTTTTTTTGGGACATGCCCCACACAAAATTATCCTTACCAACAGCCCTGGTTACTTGGTTGAGGGCTCACGCAATATGGGAGAATCCTAACGCAAACCTGTGATAGAAATTTTCAAGGCCGAAGAAGATATGAAGCTCAGTGAGCGTGGTTGGAGATGTCCAGTCACAGATGACCTGGATCTTGGCTCAATCCACATGCACACCATGATCATCAACAATGTAGCCTAGGTACTCAACCTTGTCCATGCAGAAGGAGAATTTTCCAAGTTGGCATATAGCTGGTGTTGTTGTAGAGTGTGAAGAACCTATTGGATATGTTGCAAGTGTTCTGCAAAAGTCTTGTAGTATATGAGGATATCATCCAGATACACCACTACAAAATAATTTGTGAAAGGCTGCAAGATATTGTCCATCATCCTCATGAAAGTTGTTGGGGAATTTTTCAAGCCAAAGGGCATGACCAACCATTCAAAAATACCATCTTTTGACTTGAAGGCATTCTTCCATATATTTGTTTACTCTATTGGGACTTGATGGTAGCCAAATTTTAGATCATTCTAAATGAAATATTTTCCCCACTTGAGCTAATCAAGGAGATCGTTGATTTGCGGAATCAGGTACTAGTTCTTGACTATGATTTTATGTATGTCTTGGTAATCAATGCAGAGCCGCCAGGTCCTATCTTTCTTCTATACTAGCATGATCGGGCTTCCACAAGGTGATGAGATGGGTTGGATGTGCCCCTTGTGGAGAAGTTCTTGGATATTATGCTTGATCTCCTCATTTTCTAACAAAGAGTGGTGATAGACCGGTCCATTGGGTAGTGGTGCATCGGGGGTCATATCAATGAAATTATTGACCTGACATTGCAAAGGTACCCTAGTAGGTGAGGAGAAGATGTAATTGTATTCTTCCATGAATTTATCCACTTGGTTCTGTTGCATGGAGAGGTTGGATGTAGAGGCCCTGGATGTGGCTACAATATTTCTCTCACTTTAAGAGTGAATCAAGAAGAATAAAAAAATCCTGGTCTGGGAGATGACCGTCCTACATTTCTTGGAAGAGATTAAGGAAATGGAACTAGGTGGTACAACCTTAGGTATCCTATACAGTTTCCTGTTCAAAGTAATAATAACACTGCGAGGCCTAGACTCATATACAACATGATGCTTCCATAAATAAGGTTTCCCCAAAAGAACATCAAAAACTTCAAGTGGAGAAACATCACACAATACCTCAAATTTTAAGGGATTGATGCCATATGACAGGCGAAATTGTTGTATAACATGAAGATTGCTTCCATGGAGGATCCATTTGATGTTGTAGGGTTCTGGGTGTGACGTTGTCAGTAGGTCTAGCTACTTGATGACCTACACTAAGATGAGGTTCTTCTGGATACCGTTATCAACAATGAAGTGTATTGAGGTGCTTTTCACCCACATCTAAGAATGAAAGAGGTGCTTAACTTCCTCTGGATCATTAGTTTCACTAGGCTGGATCTTGGTGGTAGAAATGGTGACACTCAGTTCCAAATCAATGATCTGTCTCCTCTTTTCTGGTTCTGACTCAGAGATGGAACCCACATCTAATTCAGAGTCTTTCACCTCAATCACCAATGACTGCTTTGAATGGAAATCAATAGTTTTATGTAAGGGTCTCTTATGGAAGTCACACCACTTCTCGGTATCTTTCTTTGTCTTTCCATTGTCCTTCATTGCTTGTAGCTTGGACTGGTTGTATTGAGGCTATCCATATTTTCTCTGTCCTTTGTTCTTTGGGTTGGGGCTGCCCTTTCCCTCCTTATACTATGAGGGGTTACCATACACAAACTACCGCATCTTTTGTTTAAGATTTTGCTCGTTTTTTATGGCATACTGATAGGCCACGCCTAAGGACGAGACGTATAGAAAATCCATTTATTCCTGGATGTATCTATGCAGGCCACCACGGTACTTGAGCACTAGATGTTTCTCAGAATATTTGATACCTATCTTGGTGCACACGGTATGGAAGATATTTTTGAACTCTAAAACTGATTGGTCCCTTTCCTACCGTAGTGTGGTCCATTTTGTATACATGTCATTATAACTTCCAACATGGTAGTATCGTTTCTTAATAGCATCCCTAAAGGACTCCCAAGTGAGTGTGACTATACATGAGGAGGTTTCATCTATTTCCTTTTTCTCACAAAAATGTTCCCACCAATCTTTGACATGGGGCATGACTTTGAGGAGTGCAAAAGTAATCTTTTCTCTCTTTGAAAAGTTATGGATACAAAAATACCCTTCTAGCAAATTCAACCATTTCTCTACAACATCTACGTCTATCTAAACTTAAAATATAGGAATATCAAAGTTGATCTATACCTTTAAGAGGGAGATGCTTCCTCTCAAGGAAGATGCGTTGCCTGTTGGTAGTCACTGAAGGATTTGCACAAAATTATCCATCATCTCGTTCCACTGTTGTGCGAGGGATTCATCAAGCAACAACTTGAAAGGATATCCTGTCTCATCATATTTATTTTCTCCCACCATGGAAGGTCATTTGGGAATGTGAGAGATTTTTTCCTCAAGAGAAACAAGCTTGAGACCCAACTCTTTGTACCCTAACCTCGTCGGAGACATGCATTAAGAACAACTAGGAGCAGACCACTCTAATACCACTGATCCATATTTTATGAGAATAATGAAATGAACATAGATTATTATTATTAACACAAATACATAAGTAAAAATAACATAGATATAGTAAAAATGGCTTCTATTCAATAAATAAATATGCCGAACTGTAAAATGCAGACTGAAAACAAGCTTGCTAGAATGGTGGTGGCTTATCTATGAGAAGAGATGTGACAGTTGCGCTCATTTGAAATAAGATGAGAACAATGAGGATCTGAAATCCTTTTTACAATAAACATGAATTCCAAAACCATATACGTCTAGAAAACCCAACCCCAGGAGTTGAAGCGCCAAAATTTATATGGGCCCTGTTGGGGTAAGTTAGTACATCAACTTCCCAGGTTCATAACTTTTGCATACGATATTTGTTTGGGGTGCACGATAGCTCGTTGGAAAGGTATTGATGAGGAGATTCATTTCATAGGCTCAATCATGAATTTGGAAAAAATTGAGGTTCCTGATCATGAAAAAAATGTCGTTTAGTCCCTCAAAATGGCCCCGAAAGTTTAGGACCCAAAAAACTACTCAAAATAGTAAATTGCCAAAAAACTATTTTGAGCTAGTTGGGATAGGTGGGTGCCCACCGATATCCTCCGGGATTGTGTTGTGAGTCTATGGGCCTTATGGAACCTAGCAATTAGGTCATGTTTTGATGCATTCTCCTTTATACTCTCGCAAGGTATATGACAGGTTGGAGAATGTTGGGATAGGTGTATCATACACCTTGCAGTCCTATAGTAGAGTAGGTAATGATTGTTGATAAGTAGCAAGGAATAAATGTATAGAAGTAGTAGGGAATAAATAAAAAGAACTAGTAGGAAACAAATGTTATGCAGTAGTAGTTGGCCAATTATTGTTGGTGGTTTCTATCATGTAGAATTGGAAAACCATGAATGGGCTATGGTTATGGTTTTTTATTCCTATTTATTTAGTTCTAGGTGGGGGGAAACATGGTGTAAGTTTTTATTCACTATTATGTTTCTAAAATTTCTATATAATCCTTATGATACTATTGAATAGTCTTTTTGAGAAAACAGATGTTGGACTATGATTTCCATTAAACCAAAACCCATAGGAATTAATATCCACCACAATCACCATAGTTAGGATCCACGGAAGGGGGTTAACCCATGTCAAAAAACTCGTGGTAATCATTGAACCCAATGTCCAACAATATCCCCCCTAGTGTGTGCCGAGAGAGTTTCAAACTCGATACATGTTTCTCTAATACCATTTGTTGTACTAATATTACTGTTAGACCAAAACCCGTAGGAATTAATCTCTACCAAAATTGCCAGAGTTAGGATCCACAAGAGGGGTTAAACCATGTTGTGAAACTCACAAGAAGTGTTGAACCCAATGTCCAACAATAGAGACTCAATATTGTAACCATTTATTTGATGAATAATACATTTAATGTGATTTAGAGAGTGATATGTTTCTCCTGAAATGGTTTTCCCTAGGAAATCATGTTATTAATGATTTTTTGTTTATTTCATTTGTTTGTAACTATTCTATCATAAGTTTGTACACATTATTATCTCATGGATCAATGTGGGAAGTATATTTTACACCTATGATTCCTTTCAATCCATTTAATATAAATATATTTTTAAAGATAAAATAGTAATGCTTGAATATTAAAAGTCAAGTGGATGAATTAAACTCACTTGTAAATTGGAAATAAATAATAAACAAGAAATGCATTGTGGTGTTGTTTATTATTAAATGGAAATATGTAAAGAAGAAATAATACATTTTACCCATATTTATTGCATAAATGATAGATTAAAACCACAATAGCCAAATAAAGAGTAGATTAACACAAAATATTATTCCTTTATTGATGGAAGAAACACTCACTTGCCTCTTCGAGAGGGAAACATCCAATTGAGAAAATATTCAATTATAAGTAAATTGACAGGACATAGTTCTACTCCTTTATATAGTTCTATCTACCTCCTAGGAACATTATAGAGAAGGAAATTTCTAGTCAGTAGAATCTTCTAGTAATCCTTTTTACAATTATTTCTTTCAAACTACTACATGTGCCTTATTGACTATATATGGCCTCCATACATAGAAAACTATCCATATACTTAGGGGGTTACGATAGGTGTCACACAATTGGTCTAGATTGATGAACAATTGAATGGTTGGTTGTCATTGATGTAAACCCTTGGAGAGTGATGTTGTCGATTTCTTTCAACCTTTAGAGATTGATTTCAACCCTTGAGTATGTCTGGTAGCACATTCTAGAAGCCCCAGATATGTGGATGAGATCATTGGATAGTTGGATTAGCTAGTTGTATGTGATGGATATAATTAGAGAAGTCTCCAAAGTGGTCCCCTTATGGAATATCTCTAGGCATGGCCCTCACGGGGAGACACTTTGAAGAAGTCTACAAGAAACCCCTAGGTTTGGGTAAGGAACCCAAGTTTGGTTGAGGAATAATGTAATGAAGATAATTGAATTTGCAGACAAGACTATTCTAGATGGATAGTACATGTCGTGTTGTTTCCGGTGATATGTTGTACGTTACATAGCTCCTCATAGTTGAGGAGATATTGTTTAGTAAATTTGGAGAACTCTCATGATTTATCTAGAAGCCCCTAGAAGTTCAAAGAAGTCAAATTATTCTAGAAGCTCCTAGAAGAAGTTGACTAGTCAAAGTGGTTGCAACTAGGATTTAATCATGGGTTAAGTTGTTGCAATAAGAAAATAATTAAAAATAAATTAGTTTCCACTAGAAGTGGTGAGATTACAATTTATGTATAAAGTGGTTGTAAGTGGACAAAGTATTTATAAGTGGGTTAGCCCTAAAAGAAGGAAGTTGGTTAGAAGATAACCCCTAGAGGAAGCTACTTGGAGAGTGTAAATAAGAGAGAAAGGGTCTCTTATTGGTAGCTATCCAATTGAGCACATTGAATATCCATTATTGTGAAAGGTTTATTACAAGTACTCATTCATACATTTGAAGTTGCACAAACCTAAGGAAGTAAAGACAAAGTGATGAAAAATTTCCGCAGTTGCAATGGATGTTAGAGAAATAGGACCATGGAGAAATAAAATAATACAAATGAGGAAATAAAACACAGAAGATACACAGTATAATGGAGACACAGATGTACGTGTTTCACCCAGTGTGGGCTATGTCCACCAGAGAAATTTCTAGGTCCTTCCTTTATTTTTATCTAGCAAATGAAGGGATACATCCTACAACACACCCATTGTAACTTCCTCTTCTTTCTCTCACACTCTCCTCTCTCAGAGTACAATATTCACAATGTTACACAACCACAATACAATTCCCTCATAAAAGAGGGTTTCCTTCTAGGGAAAAAAAAACTAACATAACTTCTATCGTCAAATCTGCAACCTTATAATGAACGGTCCATATTTACTATGAAATTACATTATACATTTACAAGGCAATTTTCCTTTGGGTGCTTCGCCTGCGAACCTCCATAGAGTAACGTTGTCCCCCAAACCCCCTTCGAATGGCTCCTTTCCCCCAGACCCCCCAGTCAGAGGGATGATCCCCCTGGAACCTGTAGGGGGGCAAGACCCATGTGAAACCCCCTTCTTGGAGGGGTGTATAGTATTATGGTGTGTACAATATTCATGGGGTATAAACATGGCTGAAAACAAAGACCTATGAAACATGAAGATAATCAAGCTTCATAACCAATAGTGGAGTGCAAAGAAATCGTGAAAACCCATTTTAGGGTCATCCCCGTGGGTCACCCAGTAGATGTCCCAAGAGATAACCTCCTAGGTCGAGTAGAGAGTGTCCCGTGAGGCCCTGCTAGACACCTTGCCTGTGTCATGCAAGGAACTACCATAAGTTAATATTGAAGTTTGGTTCAAGTTGTGTAGGCCGAGAAGAGTCTCTTGGAGGTTCAACAGTGATCAGGTATACCAAATCTATCTATAGGTTCAAAACGGTATGCTACATGATTGGATATTTGTGATAGCTTGAGGTATGGACATATGAGGTTGAGTAGATTCCCTTGGGACATCATTGGCTGAATGATATATGCAACATAGGGAAGATATACAAAGGTACACTGGTGGTATACATTTTGTTCATCATTGGCACACTTGTTGGGATTTATTTGAGGCATTTGTTTGGATATGAATGAGGAATGGTCTTGTGAGTTTGGGCATCTTCCTAGAAGTACTATTTTTGTATAGTACTTGTTGTAGTGAATGGTTATAAGGAAGATCCGGTGAAGTACATTTCTGATGCATTTTGTTTGATTTATTAGCATATCTTGTAGTGCATTGTGAGAGGCATTGGTTAGTGGTTTTGATACATGATTGGTTCATGAGTGGTACATTGTTTATGGTTTTTGGATAAGATGTATTGCTAAAGTTATTGGTATAGTTTCAGGTTTCATTACAGTGAGGTTTTAATACATTTTTGATGTAATGGTTTATGGTATTTGGTTTGTGGAGAGTATGGTGTATTGCTAGAGGTATCTTGTTGGTTATCTTGGTGATATTGTGCATGGGGTTGAGAGTTGTCTTGGTGATTGATCTTGGTGAGTAGATCTAATTTGGATGATGAGATTGATGAGATAGGTTGAGGTGATAGGTTGTTGTTACAAGTTGTTTTGTGCATAGTTGATGCACTTGTGTTTGTATAGACCGTTGGTAGAATTTGACATATTTTTTTTTATCTACAAGCTAGGACTTGTACTTGAGGACTGGAATCTTCACATCTCAGTTGGTGCTGAGATCTGCAACTGGGTATTTCATTTGAGAGTTGGTACTCTGTTGGAGTTGGTGCTATTTTTGAGTTGGTGCTGATAAACCCTCGAAGATTGTATTCTTCATGTAACAACATAATACAAAATTCTTACACATATATCTGGTGCTCATTGTGTTCATTATGATGATGGTTCATAGTTCTTTATTATTGATGAATTTTGTTGATATATGATTACATTCAAGCAACTAATTGTGAATGAAAGTAATGAATAATAATGTTTGAATAAGTTGCTAACTAAAGAAAGAAATAATTGTGAAAAAATCCATACATTGATTCACCCCCCCTAAGTTTGGTCAGTGTGTGCAACAATTGGAATTAGAGCATGCCTTCACCATAAGACTTAGAAGCTTGAAGACGATCCATGGACACACAAATGGATGAACATGCAGATGAAGTTCCCTTATTTGATGATATGTATTACTCGACATGGAGAATAAAAATGAAAGGATATTTGAAGACAAAAGGATCAGGTTTTTTGGATACAATTGTTGTTGGATCAGTTCCCTAAAAAAAAAAGTCAAAATTTGTAGCTCAAAAGGAAGAAAAGAAGAACAATGTAATGGCATTCAAGAAATTTTTTTAAATGGATTCTCAGGTAATGTCAAAGAAATCATAGGACAATGTACCTCCGCCAATGACCTATGGCTAAAGTTAGAGAAAACACATCAAGACTCAGTCATCAATGAAGGTAAAGAGTCTCCAAAATATTTTTATTTAATAATTATAATTGCAATGATGTTGAATGTTCTCCTACAAATAAAGAAGAAGATCTAGCTGAAATAACAAAAGTTTGTGTAGAATCAGCTAACAATTATCTTATATATGAAGAGGAAGATTTTTTTAAGCTCAGAGATAGAGTTATATATGTTTTAAGAGAAGCGGAAGATGATTCAAATGATTTTAAGGATATTGAAATATTCACTAAGGAATCCATATAAAGGTACCAAAGGCATACCATGGCACTAAAACAAATGCTCAAGAAACAAGAAGAAAGTGAAACAATTGAAAAGGTCATATTTGAGCAAAGGACTCAATTAGAGGAAAAAGAAGAGGAGATCAAGAAACTGAAGACTAAAATAACTAGTCAAGAAGAAAAAGAGAAGAAGGTAGATGATGAGCTTAGAAAAAGATTTGAAGATCTTGAACAAACAAGAGAAATCAATATCATTCTAAGAACTCAACTTGAATAAGCCAAAAGGATAGAGGAAGTATTGAAGAATCAGGTAAATGAAAAAGAAGAATCATTCCATAAGTTGGAAGCAGAAGTAGTTGATCTTACAAGGAAAGACGAGAAGTCAAATTCTCATGTCAAGTTCATGAACATATCAATAATATTGAATGAAATCCTGGATAGGAAAATATCACTAAATGATCAATCTAGTCTTGGATACAACAAGGAAGCTGCACACTTTGAAGTTGGCACTTGTGAGAAGCATGATGTAGGTCCTTCATTTTCAAAGGGTGAAAGTAAAGATGCAAGTCAAGCACCTACATAAAGCAAGGAAATATTTAGAATATCGGAGCAAGGAAGACACCAAGAATCCAATCCTAAATCTCAAAGAAAATTCAGAAGAGAGATGCCTTCAAGGTTGACACAAAAGCACATGTATGAAATTTTTTTCAATGGTCACTATTTCTCATGTAATGAATATGGTCACAAAGCTTTGGATTGCAGAAATTATGAAAGGAAAGTTGTTTGAAGATTCAATAGCATATTAATATGTTGGAGATGTAATCTTGTTGGACACATTGCTGCGCATTGTCACACCATGAGATGTTACAGTTGCAGTTGGGTTGGACAAAAATATGAGGATTGATGGAACTCAATGAGACAATCATTGAGAAATATTTCATCCAATATGGAAACAAGAACAAATGAAACATGGAAGAAAGATAATGTTGAAGGAATGGAATCTTAGAGAACAATTATTGAGAAACCGGGACACTCTTTGAAGTGGATGAAGAAGACTAAACAACTAAACATGAATGAAGAAGGAAAGGGTTTTTGAAAAACCCTAATTACTAAGGTCCTTGTGGGTCAGCCTATAGATGTCTGGAGAGGCATCCTCATGGGTCAGCCTATAGATGTCTAGCAAGGCATCCTCGTAGGTCAACCAATATGCAACAAGCGAGGCACTAGTAAATTTAGGAAAAAGGGGATGAAACATATTGCATAAACTAAGTAAGCCCAGGTTAATTGAGATTTGATGTTATAGGTCAGATATAGAAGTTATGGTATGGTTATTAGGTTGTTTTGATGCTTGTATTTTATTATGATGTTGTGAATGCTTGAGACATTCTTGGTGTGATGGTTGTGGTACTTGGACATGCTATATGTTGGATGGTTGGCCGAGTGAGAAACACTCTTATGTATGGTACATTACTAATATGGTTCTCATATTTTACATCCTTGAGCTACTTGTACTTGATTGAGGTATATTTATGTTATATGATGATGTATGCATGATTGTATGCATTGTGGGAATGCATAGGTTGTTAGAGATGCTTCATTGAAGACATCGTTCATATTTACACTAGTTGATGATGCTTGGTTGATACATGGTGGTGTATGGTTGTTAATGTTATTGGTATTGGTACATTGATAGAGGCACTGGTTGATGATCACGATATATGCTTGGTATACATTTGGCACATATTCTTGGCTTATGGTTGAGGCACTTCATTGATGATATCTTATGGTATATGGTATGGTGTTGATGTACATGGTTGATGTGCATGGTTGTCACATGGTATGGAACAAGTTGTACATGGTTGATTCTTTGCTTATGATTCATTATTCATTGTTGATATCATGAGATAGTATGTCTGTATAAACTTGATGTATGGTATGACACAGTTTTAGATGTTTGATGATCACATATAGGTTGTGAGACAATGATTGGTTGACAGTGATAGAGATAGTTACAACAATAGTTACATATTGATGGATCATTATATGATGCATGGACAAGTCCAAGGATCATCAAAGGAATAAAATATCATGGTATTCTTGATGCAGTATTATTCAGAAGTTGATCAATATTCTGGTAGAGAGGAAACATACACATCAGAAGAAGATTACAGTGGTATCATATTATTCACAGTGATTGCACAACATCTTGTAGAGAATATAGGGGAGACATACCCACAGGGGGATTCATTCCCGTGATTGGTTATAGAGGTATGATTCTAGGAGGAGAGATGATAGATATGATCATAAAAGGAGAATTGGAAAACATGCCATCAACATTGCATCAGAGTGATATCCTTTGTCAAAGGGGGAGATATCATCATATGCATGGAGAGAGAGTTAGATGCTTGGAGAGAGAGAAAAGAGGCATTTAGACAGGGGGAGAAAACCCAAGAGGAGATACCCTTTTACATTGATGTCAAAGGGGGAGAGATAGAAACATTGATGAGGAGCATGAGCATGAGTGGTTTCATGACTAAGTGTTTCCATCAATGCCAAAGTGGGAGATTTTCAGACAGTTGGTCTAGATTTATGGACAATTGGATAGTTAGTTCTCATTGATTTCAACCCTTGGAGAGTGATGTTGCCGATTCATTTCAAACCTTAGATATTGATGTCAACCCTTGAGTATTTCTGGTAGCACATTCTAGAAGCCCTAGAGATGTGGACGTGATTTTTGGACAATTAGTTTAGCCAGTTGGATGTGATGGGTATAATTAAAGAAGTCTCCAAAGTTGTCCCTTTTTGGTGTATCTCTAGTCATGGCCCTCATGGGAATATTATTTGCAGAATTCTACAATAAACCCCTATATTTGGGTAAGGAACCCAAGTTTGGTTGATGAATAATGTAATTAAGATTAGTGAATTTGTAGGTGAGACTATTCTATATGGATAATACATGTCGTTCCATTTCTGGTGATATGTGGTACCTCACACAGTTACTCACAGTTGCTAAGTTATGGCTTAGTAAAGTTGGAGAAATCTCATGACTTATCTAGAATCCCCTAGAAGATCATAGAAGTCAAATTATTCTAGAAGCTCCTAGAAGAAGTTGACTAGTGAAATTGGTCGCAACTAGGAGTTAATAATGGGTTAAGCTGTTTCAATAAGAAAATAATTAAAAATTAATTAGTTGCAACTAGAAGTGGTGAGATTACTATTTATGGATTAAGTGGTTGTAAGTGGAAAAAGTAGTTAGAATTGGGTTATCCCTAAAATAAGGAAGTTGGTTAGAAGATAACCCCTAGAGGAAGCTAATTGGAGAGTATAAATAAGAGATCAAGGGTCTCTTATTTGTAGCTATCCAATTGAGCACATTGAATATCCATTATTTTGAAATGTTTATTACAGGTACTCATTCATACATATGAAGTTGGGAAATCCTAAGGAAGCAAAGGTAGAGTGATGAAAAATTTTCATGGCTGCAGGAGAGTGCAAAGAAATCGTGAAAACCCTATTGTTGGTTATTTACCTTATCTACCATGATCTTACTTTAATGTCATAAGTTGACCCAGGTTCATATTTGAATAACCTTCCAAAAAAATCCCTCTAAAACTATCAACTCCCTTGGTAAACCAGAAGGAAGCACAATACACAGGGTGCAATTCTCAGATTCTTGTAGCCCGAGAATGAGTAGGGATATGCGATTGAACCCTGTGATCTTCATTCATTTACCATCTCATACATCTAGATTTATTATACTGTCATTCTTACTCATGCATGTAACATATCATATATAACTAATTGATCCATTCATTTATTTAATATATAATCATCAACACCAAGGAATATACATAACATTCAGTCACATAATGCAGGGTATACCGTGGTTCACCCCTCCTGGGCTACGTCCACAAAGATTTGGCTATTCTTCTATTTTATTATTTTGGTTCCAACACTACAACGTATCGCACCTTACAACTCTCCATCAAAATAGGTTGAGATATTACAATGAGGTGAACTATATCACACTAGGCTCCTCAATGTATGATATAACCCTCAATATCTACCTTCTTCCCTCTCCTTATCTCAACAACTTACAAAAATAGATCGGAGTAACAATATGATAACAATGACAAACAACATGACATCCAACTCCGAACCTCAGAACAACAGACTCAGGACCCCTACCTACACCTCCTAGCTACCTATTTATACATGTTCTTCGATTACTATCCATTCCATCTTCTTATGAAAACCATAACCCTAGCATGGTTAGGTATTCTTGCATGTGTTCCTCGCATGCTTTCCTCCTCTGCATGTGTGTTTGCCTTGTGCGTGATACTTTTCATAAAATTTGTATTTCTCTTTATTCTCCAAAATTATTCTTTATTCCAAAATTGTCCTGCACCCAACAGGCCCCCAACACTACTATGTGACTCGTCCCAAGACACCTAGGAACTGCGCGCCCATTTGAAAGCCTCTGCTATACTATGGAACTTGTCTGTCAGTCCCTTCCCTTGTGTTTGGACCTGCATGACCTTTTCTGTAAGAACTTATAAGTTTTACGTCGTGACTTTCTCCTCAAACATGGCTATGCACTCCACCTATGTATGTGCCATGTTCTTCTTCTTCACCTCCATATGCGCGATCATCTCTACTACTTTCTCTTGGAGGGGTTCCATCTATGTCCGTCTCTCCTATTTTTGCGCCTACACCATCTTTAGTTCAGCCTCTAATCTCTTCATCTCCTACATTCATTTTAAATTCTCAGTGATTCCCATTGTATTCTCCCTCTGCTTGAGGTCCTATATTTCTGCACTTATCCTCTCTTCTTGCTAATCCCACCGTTGGACCTTCTCATCCTGCTCTAGCGTCGTCTAGAGATTTGTTGTTTTTCCAAATAGTTCTGCGACTGTGTTAACTTGTTTCTCTAAATATGCTAGTTGGAGTGAAGATTCTACTTTCCATTTCTTCCTAAGATCTAGTGGAGTCGTTGAAGTCATCTTCTCCTTCAGTTCCTCAATCTGTTGCCTGTATTGGTTGATAGTTTGGGCAATCTGATTGATTTTTTCCTTTGTTATTGGAATCTCGGCTTGCACGTTGTCCAGAAGGTTTTTGTATACTGTTGTCACCCCCTGATCAATTTTATCCACGTGCTCCTTTTCTTCTTTGTTCTTGAACTTCCCTTGTTTGACCATGAGCTCCAATTCCTCCTTGTCATTTTTGTTTTCCTATAGTTCTACTGCATCTGTCCTCACGCGTGACTGTACCTCCTACACGACATTGACTTGGTGTCTATAGAGCACCTTTGTTGGTATAATATCCAATACCATATACACCTACACTACATCTTTCAGTGGAGTCTGCAGCATGTCATCGGTTACTCTGAATGTCAGACTCGCTTGCACAGTTGTGTGAACCGTATGTTTGGTTTTTGGCATAGTCCTTGTCAATGCTACTTTTTCTCCCTCGAGGATGGATGGTGTTCCCCTTTCCGACCTCTACACGACCCTAATTTTCTCAAGGACATGTCTTATGCTAGCCAGGTTGTATTGGATCTTCCCCCTTTGATTCCTTTCTTCTTCCACATCTTCTGGGACGCGGTCTTGCACCTTCTCAGCCACAATATCAACGTCATCCTCTATGATTTTATATTCTGGCGACTCTTTGTGTGCCTTATCCTTCTTGCGCATTCCTCCTGACTGTGAAATTGGCCGCTTAGGTGGCCTTGGTTTGTGGGGGGTAGATTTTGATGGGGTTCCCTATGTTCTTAAAGCCCATGCTCCTTTCTCTTTTTGTTATGAGGCAATGTCCTTCTTTCCTTATTGTCACAGGGGTAGACCCGGGGTTCAATGGTACAACAACGCAAAAAAAAATCCCTAACTACTAGCCCTTTCGACAACACCTGTGAAGAAGATGAAGTCTCACCCAAGGTAGAGGCCAGGATGGTTGCAATACTTAGGTGTATGCATCCTTATCTGGGACATAGATATGTGATTACAACACTTAATGAAGCACTTAGCACCATCAATTCCTCAATATACAATCAATAATCACTTCGTTGATAAAATAGGGATTCACAGCATTCACATTGATATAACATATTTAAGCACTTAACATCACCAGATAGGTCAGATCTAGAAGATCAAGCACTCAACACATTCATATAGATCTGATCTAACATTCTCATAGATTATTAGCACTAAGAATAAGCACATCTATCTAATCATCTTAAAGGACTCAGTAAAAGAGGACATAAACACATTAATACAAGCACAAATAAAGATGACACAATGTTTACGTGGTTCACCCCTTCTTCTTCTTTATTGTCTTCAGTCAATCGGGTACCTGCAAAGAGCCATCAAAACCCTACTCCGCATAGGACAGAAGATCAGCGCAGCTCGCTAGACCATTCTTCCTTGCGTTACGGAATAAAGCCTTCCCCGATTTGTTACAACCACTTGCACTTAGCTCTACAAGTCTCTTACAGTCATGCACGAAGCACTTACAAACCATACTTGCATTTAACATACATCACATAGATGTTGATTCAACTCTCTCTCCTCTTCTTACTTTTCCTACCCTTCTATTTATACATACCAAATAGGCCTAAGCATGGGTAAACCCATAGGCTGACATCCCAATCCTGTTACATAATCATAGAAACCCAAAATGGACCCAAAAGTGGGCTGAGATCCCTTGATATCCATTTCTTCTTGCGCTCCTCCTTCAATAGGCTGTTGAAATCCCAAAATAGGTCACTATGACTAAGAATCTACCAAAACTTGGTGAAGGACCAATAGGCCCCCAACACTCACATGTGACGCATCCTGAGTCACTTTGATCTGACCAGTTCTTCTTCAAAGGCCTCAATTTTGGCTCGAGCTGCTTTGACCTATTGTTGTGCGATGACCTCTTGCTCAGTGAACTTCTGGATAATTGTGTTGTTCACGGGCCCTTGTAGGTGATGTTCTAATGCAATGACAACTTGTTCTAGCTCTTCTCCTCAGCTTTCAACTTCTGTGAATAATTGGCATGCCTTATCTTGTACTGGTTGAAGCCATTGAGTAACTTCCATCACTCTACTTTGATTCATATGGATCTACTTCTAGGTTGTGCGTTGCTCTTGATACCACTTCATTCTTTCCATGGTTGACAAGGCCTTCAGCTGCGCCTGTAGTGTGTTTGTGTGCTTCTTTGCTTCTTGAATATGCGACTCCAACGCCTGTAACTGTGAATTTTTGGTGAGCTTCTCGTATGTCTGGGCAGTCTGGTTACATAGCTGCTTGCACTCCAAGGCAAGATCTTTTAGTCTGTCAACTGCATTGCGGGAAATTACTTCCCTTTGGTCTCTTACATCTTGAGGGGTCTCGGGCATAGTGCAGAGCTCCAAGTCTGTTATGCGCTACTAGAGATATTGGATTACCTCTTCAAGTTGGGCCACCTGCTATGGAACTCGCTCTTCAGTTTTGGGTCAAATCCTTGGTTAGCAAAAGTGTTCTCCATGCATGGCGAGATGGGATAAATAGGCAACTCGAAAATGGTTCTCTTGTAATGGGTATGAAGCCTCATTAACTCTTGCTATGTCCATTATGGCACGGTCCAATGGTCTAGTTTTGAGCTATAACTACTTTCTGATCCATTCAGAGCAGCAGTCGAATGGATATATCTGTCCCAACGACTATATTGCTTCACCATGGCAAATTGCCATGTGTCATTGTTCTGATATCCCGACGAAGCTCGAATTTGGAAAATTTTCCTTTTGCAAATTTACCTCTAGGAGCTTCTGTATGTTTTCAATCTTAGCTCTCTTCTTACTTATCTTTCTAGCCTTTTTTCTAGTGATCTTCGTCTCGGTGGTCCCTTTTCCATTATGATTCTTGTCTTCTTCGGACATAGTCACTGCACACTATTGATATTCTCTCCTAAGACTCATGGGTAACACTTCTTATTTATCTTGGATAGGTACTTTAGTCTTCTGTGAGTATTCTAATGTTCTTGCAACTTCGACATCTGGGTCTCTAGTGTTAAGTAGCTTTGACATGTTCTTATGTTCTTCAATCAAGTATGTGATCCTTCTAGTCATGAAATCTTTTAATTCTTGTTTCTTCTGCTCCAAAACTTCTTCTTATTCTTTTCATTTGGATTCATCTCTTTCAATCCAAGGTTTCCCTAGCAACATGGTGAAAGGGGCATGGTCCTCAATAAATTGAATAATCTCAAAATCTTCTTCTGTCAAAGTTCCATTGGCATTCATAGATATCTGAGTGAGCTTTCCATATAGGTTTACCAATTTTCCTCTAAGTAACCCTATTCCTCCTAATGAAGGGATCATAGAAGGCCTTCCTATAGCTTCCCAAGTTCTATCTATTATGATATTCACCTGTGTTTCCTCATCTAGAACACAGTCAATGTCGAAGTCTCTTATTCTTGCTTCAAGGCATTTTTTGTCTTTAAATATCTTTGATAATATAACATGTCGGTGGTCATTCAAGGTTTCTGTCATCTGTAGCAATACCTTCTCTGAATCTTTCTGGATTTCTACTATAGTCTTAGTTTCTGGATCTGCCTTAGGGTTTTCTTGTCTTATGTTCATACTTTCAAGCTTAGCAATCATTCTAGGGAAATTCAACACTTCATGGTTCATAGCTTTGCAACAAAGACAACTAGGTCGTCTTCCAGGGAATTCCTTAGCAAGATGTCCCATTCTTTTGCACATAGGTTTAATCCTCTCTTTCCTTTAAATGATCCTCAACTTCTCCTGTACTGTGTGCTAGGATCATGGGAGCTAACCTACAATAAGTAATTTCTAGGATCCTGCATCCATTTGTTAGTCCAAACATTCTTTCTATGCTTAGGTATAACATATCTTTCACTATTATTATCAGATCTAGTCATATCAAATCTTCTTTCAACTATTAATGCCCTAGTTTTTAAGCTAGGACAAAATCTATCAAACATACCTAGATCCATACTCTAGAAAAAAAAAATCAATAATTTTACTTCTACAGAGCACAAAGCTTTCAGATATAGAATGTTTCTACTATTATTACCTCTATCAGAGCACAAAGCTTACATATCTTACCTCTTTTAATGAAGAATTCCCACTTTTACCTTCCTTAGGGCACAAATCTTTCAGATCTTACCTCTTTTCTTCGGATCATACTTCTTTTCCTTAGCAGAGAGATTCTTAGGTCAAGTAGAATATTGTGCACTAGGGAAACAGATCTATGCGTGAAGCTTTCAAAGTTTCAGGATGGGTCTTTTCACAAAGCTTCTTCTTTCTTAGTTCCCAACAATCACATTTTCAAGTCTCGGTAACAGAACCATTTGTTGGCATAGGGGAAGACCTGGGGTTCAACGTTATAACAACGCACCAACAAAGACCTAACTACTAGCCCTTTCAGCAACACCTACAAAGCAGATGAAGTCTCACCTGAGGTAGAGGTAGGGGTGGTTGCAAGACTCAAGTGTCTGCAACCTTAGCTGGGACACAGATCTGTGATTACAACACTTAATGAAGCACTTAGCACCATCAGTTCCTCAATATACAATAAATAATCACTTTGTTGATAAAGCAGGGCTTTGCAGCATTCACACTAATATAACATATTTAAGCACTTAGCATCACTAGAAAGGTCAGATCTAGCAGATGAAGCACTCAACACATTCATATAGATCTGATCTAATATTCTCATACATTATTAGCACTAAGCATAAGTGTATCTATCTAATCATCTTAAAGAACTCAACAAAAGAGGACATAAAAACATTAAGACAAGCACAAAGCAAGACAACACAGTGTTTACGTGGTTCACCCCCACCCTAGGGCTATGTCCACCAAATATTCTTCTTTATTGTCTTCAATTAATTGGGTACATGCATAGAGCCATCAAAACCCTACTCCGCATAGGACAAAAGATCTGCGTAGCTCGCTAGACCCTTCTTCCTTGTGTTAGAACATAAATCCTTCCTTGATCTGTTACAACCACTTTCACTTAGCTCTGCAAGTCTCTTACAGTCATGCACAAAGCACTTACAAACCCTACTTGCACTTAGCATACATCACACAGATGCCGATTCAACTCTCTCTCCTCTTCTTACATTTCCTAGACTTCTATTTATACATACAAAATAGGCCTAAGCATGGGTAAACCCATGGGCCGACATCCCAATCCCGTTACATAATCCCACAAACCCAAAAAGGACCCAAAAGTGAGTCGATATCCCTTGATCTCGGCTTCTTCTTGCGCTCCTCCTTCGATAGGCTCTCAAAGTCCCAAAATAGGTCACTATGACTAAGAATCTCCCAAAACTTGGTCAAGGTCCAACATTCATCCCTGCACATCTTTCTTTGTTGTTTGCACATCCTTCTTTTGTTGCGCTGACTTCTATGTTGGATTTAGATTTTTGGACACAACTTTATCTCCTGCAGGTGTCTTGGCCTGCCCTGCATCCACCTCTGTTCCCTGAGTTACTTCTTTATCTAAGACTAGGATCTTCTTGGTGTCGGTCCTATCCCTCATAGCCATATCTATGCCATCCTCTGTGATGCAGTATCTCATTTGGAGCCACTCCTTGCTTAGATTCCTGCGCACTCGAATCCACATATTATTCCTAGATGCCTTGAAGTTGGAGACATCCTTGAACTGCGCAACTACCTCCGGGGTTATTCTCCAAGTGTTGGTGATTCTCTCATGTATCTCGGTGAAGTACCTGGAAAAGGTACTTGTGTTCGTGGTTTTGTGCTTGGGGTCAAAGTTTCTCCCTAGCGATGTGTGCCATGATATGTGGCACCAACCTATCCTATTGTAGAAGTATGAATATGGGGTATCCTTCTACCCCATCAGTGCAATCAACATAAGTAGCCACGAGTAGTGGAACTCTATTTCAAGGTGTTGCGTGTCTTTGCAATCCTTCATGAATAGGTTTAACATGTAGGGGACCTAACTGAGCGATGAGCCATTTGCACACTACGCTGCAGTTGTGATGACCCCGACAAGGACTTCTTCCTTGTGACACCTTTGCATCATTTTTCAGTCCATGATATTAGTGGCCATGCATGTCATGGCATCGCTAATTCTATTGATGATTATATCGTGTGACCCCCTTTCTATGACATATGTATTTTTCATTTCTTCTGCCAGTGCCTTATCTTTGGTTTTGTCATCTAGGTACTATGTGGGGTTATTACCCATTGATGTAAGTCCTGTGACCACTACGATTAGTTACACATCTATGGAGATGGGCTTCTCCATCTAGAGGAATCCTCCATGTAGGAACAATATTAACTATTGTTATAGGAAAATCCCCCATAGGTGAATATCCTCTTGGATTCTAGACCCCTAATACCAAGACAGAAAACATATAAATGGACACTAACATCCCTGTGAATTCAATTACCTAATCATAAATAGAAAGAGAAGGAAGACAATGTGATGCACCTTATTCTATAGTTCGTCCTCGCTTCCTCCAATCTGAGCAATGGACAACAAAAGACAAAGAATCCATACTCTACTCTACAATATTAGACTAATCAAATTCATTTATCAAGATCGATAATCATATGCAACAATACACAATCTTGAAGGGAATAGGCCAAGTAATACTAATGATAACTTTAAAGAGATACTTACAATATGTAGATGAAGTTGCAACAACCTCTCCAAGTCCTCCTTGTCGAGCCCTTTCATGATGTTGCCAAGATCGTAGGTTTGATATCCAAAATCTTTCTCCAAAGAGCATAAGTATGATACCTCTAATCTACTTCTCTCTCCTCCTTCTCCATGGAAATACCTGATTATATGGGATTTAGAGGCTTAACCACCATGAAAATGATCACTCATCAGATCCACTAAAATGGGATCTCCAAGATATTTAGGGAGAAAATATCTCTTAAATATTTTAGGGAGGAAATATCTCTCAAGGATTTTAAGGAGGAAATATTTCAACCATCCATGAGATCCTCAACCTCCCCTAAAAAATAGGAGACCAAATGCAAGGTGGATTCTCACACTAAATTAATTTCCTTTTTATGAATATTAATAATAATTCATGTGCACATAGTATTTGGACCTTCATATAATATTTTTCTCCTCCACATTGACTAGGGATTATGACATATGTTATTTCATGGTGTCAAGGTGTATGCAACACTTAGCAAGGTGCATATGACACTTTTACGACACTTGCGACACTTAGGGCGAGGTACCTAGGTGTAGAAATTTGATGTGTAACAATATGCCCCCTAAAGTGTGAGGTCATAAGAGAAACTGATGGCCGAGACAATTTATAATTCTTCAATGCAAGGGCATGGAGTTGGAGAAACTGGAATAAGTTGCAAACAACCATCAAACAATATTAATATATGTTCCATTTCTGAGGCAGGCATACCTATGCTTGAAATAAGATTGAATCAAAGCACGACCATCAACTAATACACTGCGGATCCATGAAAAATATTGATTAAGGATATGGACACCAAATATACAATGTGGATCCATACCTCCATGACATGAACTGAATGTAGCCACGAGAAATACACAGTGGAGCTACAAGATGATAAAACATAGCCACAGACTGATACAATGTATGTGACAATCATTATATCAACATGCTCAAATGATCTCCTTCGCCACCTATGAAAATAATATAACATAGTGAACGCTCAACCCAAGGTCTTCATCCCAATCCCTATGTGGCATGAATATAGCCATGTGAATAGATGTTTTGATGTCGAACATGGTAGAAACCACTTGATTACCGATCATTGAGGTAAACTGTTAACAAGTGCGAGGGAAATCACCAATGATGTCAATGACTCCCAGGGTACCCTAGTACAATCCAACAAATGTGAATAAATGAGTTGAAGTCGAACATTCATGGAATCATCTGATCAGAGGTCAATGATGTAAACCTACTATTGGAGGTGAGGAGGCCTGCCATTGAGGCATGTAGGTCTGAAGGTACTAACTGCTTTCCAGGTCTTATTCCCGGATGATGTGTTGAAGTCATCAGGAAAAGACTCATCGAAGTAGGGCCTTGATGTATCACCCATAATCGACACAAAACTAACATAGGAAAGTGATGTAAGATGGTGAATCGAATGAGTATGGAATGACACATGAAATGGAAACTAGAAATAATGCAGATGGATGGTTTAAAGTGAAACTTCCCTTGAACATGACGAGGCATCACAACTGACTTGGAAGTATTGACTTGACGAGTACCAAGAATGTAATGTGATGAAAATAAGAGAACTCTTCGACTGGACGAAAAAGTATGGTGACACATGGAATTAGTATGAATTAGAGACAAACAAATTACCCAAATGTAATATGAGACACACATAGGTGCCATGTTTAAAGGAGACAATAGTTTCCATAAAGGATTATAAAAAACTTGACCCACTTCCTTCAAATTTTCCCCTACCGAAATAGATGAGTACCTCTTTTCAGTTTAACAATCTTAAGGAGGGTAACACATGCTCGATGTAACCCACCTTCAGTAAGTTCCTCTACATTTGTTTAACGAACTGGAAGAAGTAAGGGTTCATCCCCATATGGGCCCTTCATTGTGTAGTTTAACGAGTCCAGAGAAGGAAAACTCGATGGTTTTTCATGTTTAGAGAGTCTGAAAAGAACTTAAAGGTGAATCCAGGGTTGACCTTTTTCGTAATTTTAGTCCCGCGAGGCCAAAAAAGTGATAAACTACCACTCAAAAGACGCCCTTTGAAACCTTTTAACAAGTGCGAAAGGAAGTAAGATCACTTGACAATATTTTCATGTTTAGAGAGTCTGAAAAGAGCTTAAAGGAGACTCCAGGGGGTTCCTTTTTTGTATAACCTTTATGAGTCCGAAAAAGTGATAAAAGTTTACTCGATCACATTCTCATGTATTTATGAGCGCAAGAAAGAACAAAGACGAAGATCGGTATTGGTTTCATTTTTACACAAGCTTGAAACACAATTAAACTTATGCTTATAAATTCCCCACGTAATTTCCAAAGGTAGGGATACCCATGGATGGTTGGTACTCTTCCCCCACCCTGAAAAGATAGCGGCTTAACTCCATAATGATAATCAAAGGCTGGAGACATGCCCCCCAAGCTTCATTTCATTCTCTGACTTTGAGGTTGTCACCAATTTATTTACTAGATGGAGAAAAAGGATAAGGGCAGATGAAAGGGAGGTTCAAATACGAGACCTAATTAAAGAGTTGACTCGACATCTACGAGATCTAGATAAATACTCGACTCGATATCTTTGAGGTCTAGTGAAAAGACTTGACTCAACGAGAGAGGTGACTATTTAATTTTTAATGAGCTTGACACATGAAAATAACTATGCTAAGGACCTGTGTTTCATTTTTTAACAAAATTTCCATAGAGAGTCAAAACTATTCTCATGGCTACAGGTTTAATCCCTAGATTTTTGTTTCATTTTTTAACAAGATTGCCCTAGAGAAACAAAACTATTCTTATATCTCTAGGTTCAATCCCTAGATTTATGTTTCATTTTTTAATGAGCTTGACACAGGAAAATAACTATGCTCATAGCTTTGGGTTCGATCCCAAGATTTTGGTTTCATTTTTTAATGAGATTGACATAGGAAAAGAACTATGATCATCGCTTATGTCTCATTTTTTAATGATATTTCCACAGAGAAGCAAAATTATGCTCATAGCTTCTGTTTAATTTTTTAACGAGATTGCCATAGAGAAGAAAACTATGAGAACAGCTCCATCTTGATCATGGATTGCAAGAGGAAAATTCTCTAGAAGGAATACATGTCAAGGGACAAACGTTAATCATGGATTCCAAGAGATCTTCTCTAGATGGAAGAAAAACACTATGAAAGGAAAACATGTTGAAAACCTCGATAAGGGTAGGGAGATCTGGTTCTAATAAACCTATCGAATATATGACCATGTCAACTACCAGATCTAAGTCAAAAGAAGGGAGAGATTCCCTCTCGTGCAGGGTTGAACACATGTGGCAGGTCATTACATAATTGATCCATGGTGAGGAAGACATCACTGACATGTACAAACTATTCAGGAAAGGTGGATGGTTGACCATCATATGAGGGTCAATGAATGAAAGCTGGTCAATCGTTACTATGTTTCCGTTGTGAGGGAAACGCATCACTCGAAAGAGAGTGGAAACACAAGCTCTCATAACATAGACATAGTCTTGACCAAGGAGCAGGTTAAAGTCCAAGGTGTCATGAAATACCATCACATCGATGTAGACCATTTTTCCTCCCAAAGTAACTGGAAATTGAGGAAGGATCCCTAAAGGTTGACTAGCTCTTCTATCAAAGGTCAACAGATTCTGAGTCACGGGCGCAAGTTGCGGGGAACCAAAATATTTCCAAACATTCATGGATAATATTATAACAGAAGCACCTTCATCTATTACAGTGTTAGGAAGATTCCTATCACAAACCTATACAATGTTTTGGAAAGGCACATAAGAAGGAAGATGAGCTTATGTCAAATGATTCCAATTAATATAAATCATTTGATTGCTTGAAGGGGGTGCCATCGGGACAGGGGGAGTGCCCCCTTGTCTGGGTGAATGAGTATTAATGAGGTAGACATGAGAGACATGCTCACTCTTTGAATGAGGAGTGGGATCGACCGATGATGGAACCAGATCGACTACTTTGGATGCACTCTTCAAGCGAGGAGCGGGATCGATCGACGGTGGAATCAGATTGACCAATTTAACACTCTTCAAAGGAGGAGTGGGATCGAATGATGATGAAACCAGATTGACCACTTTGGAACTCTTTAAGGGAGGAGTGGGATCGATCAATGATCGAACTGGATGGACCACTTTGACACTCTTCAGATGAAGAGTGAGACTGATCGATGACGGAACTAGATCAGTCACTTGGGTTTGTGATTCAACTAAGGATGAAACCATATTGACCACCTGATCAACTAGACTGATCGAGGATGGAAATGGATTGACCAGTCCATCAATAATGACGGTTTGAGAGAAATCTTATGATAACCAGTTGGAATTTGAATATTTTCCAAAAGATAAGAAGCCTTGTCCATACAAGGGAAAAGGTGAGAGTAATGATCACCTTCACATAACAAGCAACAAAATTTGACAGTTCTATTCTTCTTACCAACCTTAATGTCACTATCTAATGGGGTGTCACCATCATTTCCCGCGGGGGATTATGATGTGGAAGACCACATTTCTAATACCTTGGGGAGACTAGGGAAATCCCTCAGAAAGTGGTCACCCTTACAAATACTGAAAGGGAATTTGGGTTTAGGATTCTTTGTTTTAATATTGTCGACTTTATCAAAACTTCCAATACGATTAATCACAGTTGGTTTCTTAGATCCAACATGATCTGATGTGGTTGGAGGATTGGTCCTTTTCTGGTTCTTCTTCTTCTCTTTCCATTTCTTCTTCTTCTTATCAACCTGGCTACTCGCTTTAGAGCTTTCACTAGACAAAGAAGGAGAAAGGGAAGGAGACCTGACGGGTGAAGAAGGAGAAAGTTCGACATGAGGTTGATGTGTGGGTGGTGTGATTACATATGAATCACTGGGAAGATTTGATATCACTGGAGTGGGGAACAACCAAACCGGTAATATGATCGTGAGTCCCAGAAGACTCAGTGTGGTAATGCATGGAGGACCAATGTTTCCAAAATAAGGAAAGGCAAAAAGTTCCCCGGTAAAAGGGGTTCCTTTGTTGGTACTCTAAGGATATGACTCAATTTACACTAACTCAACCTAAGGTCCACTAAGGAAAACAAACAACACACGCTACAAATCTAAGAAGCAAACAATCAAACAAACCTTCCCACAATGAAGCCACTAGTTGGTGATGAAATCCAACATCATGAGATCAATATAGGAAGGGGATAGGATAGAGTAGGTGGATCATTTACATTAGTGACCTTCTTAAAGGACTTATTCCTTTGTGCAATCTTCCACACAATAATCATGGATTTACCCTCCAAGGAGGCCGAGTGAGTTTGACCAACATTTGATCTAGCTACAACGAAGACTTCCCTTGACCGTCACCTTGTGTGAGGACATTAAAGATTATGGATACTAAGGACACCAAATTGTAGTCAACCTCTGGGCGGGTATAGACAACAGTCCATTCCAAAGGTATGGGCACTATAACAAGTCCAAAATCCTTCAAGAGAGCTGAGGCAAAGTGGACCGGTAGAACTCTGGAGGACCCCGAATGGATTCAGAATTCATGAAGCACCGATACCAAATGAAGACAGTTGGACCTCAAGAAGAACCCCCAAAATACGATCTAACTACTATGAATGGTTAATCCTCAGAGGGATAATCTCCATTTCTCTCCTGAATGTGACCTTGTGCATAACCCCTATGTGAGAGGGGGATCCTAGCTATGCTTATACGAACAATTGGATTTACCTCTCCCTATCACAAGATTTTATTTTTGTTCGATGGCTTTGGAAAGTTATCCTCACAACATATTCCAAATCCCTACACTTTCTAATGTAGGTTCGCTACCATAAAATATTAAAGTGTTTGATCAATTTTATAAGCACTTCATTTTAGGGTTGTTGTTTACTCAAGGGTGTGAAAGTGAAACTAATGATGTTGTAGACTCGACTCCAAAAGAATGCAGAAAAATGAGATGCAAATATTTTTCTTCAATGAATCCTACATACAAGATGGAGAAGAGGTTCAATTTTCTTCAGCAAAACCACCCAATTCCCAAATTTAATTTTCTAAATGCAACCTCTTTATCTACACTACCCAACAAAAAGATTGCAACTATCTTTCTTTGTTTGATTCTCATACATAAAGACAACAAATGAAAATCCTTTAACACTCCTTTACTTTCAATCAAAATGGAAGAGTCGAATGCAGATACGAAAGACACAAAGCAAAAAGGTTTTCAAACAAAGCATGCACTCATAGGATAATGAGAAATGAATGAAGATAATTTACTCAATCAAGGACTCAAAAATTGATAGGCACTCAAGGAAACAAGAAAGTTCAGAGAAGAATCCAAAAACTGATAGGGAGAAAGAGGAATCACTCAAATGTCTTGACAAAACAAGCAGCAAGAAAAATAAATCCAAGCTAGGTTTTGGTAAGCATAAAGTCTCAAATAATTCAAAAAGGAAATATTTTAAAAGGAACTTAAGACCAACAAACCTTTGCATACCTTTTCAATCAGCCAGACAACCAAAAACTTCACAATATTCAAACCAAACCAAGAAAAACAAGGAGAATCAATCTTGCAATTTGGAAACATTTGCAAGCTCAAACAAAACAAAAAAATAAGTGATAAGTACCAAATATTCAACCCAAAAAAATCCACAATCCAAGGTACAGACTTTGGGAAAGAATATCTGCAAGATAGACTAGGAAAAACTGAGCAGAAAGGGGAGGAAATCACCAAAGAAGGAGATCAACGCTCATGTTTTGAAGGGCACATATTACTGTAGTTCTCTAATAAACACTGCAGAGGATCATTGATTATAGATCAAATATATGATATACACTCCAGGGGAGCGCTACCCTTCCTAGAAATTCATAACAAAGGCTTAAAACTCAGAAAAAATCACCCAGAATTGCCAGAATTTTGTGAAATTGTCAATGAAGAGGGGAGAAAGGAAATAGATCAATAAAAAACAAGAAAAATGATCTAAAAGTAGGAAAAAGGAAGAGATGATCCAAGGAAATACAATTCAATGTCCTTCCCCAGTGGAGTCACCAATTTCTGTTATAGGAAAATCCCCCTGTGGACAGGTGAATATCCTCTTGTATTATAAACCCTTAATACCAAGACATAAACCATACAAATTGACATTAACATACTTGTGAATTAAATTACCTAATCATAAAGAGAGAGAAGGAATAAAATATGATGCACCTTATTTCGTAGTTCTTCCTCTCTACCTCCAATCTGAGCTTGATCTTTAAACTCTTCAGCACCACTCGATACTTGCAATGCAATGGATAACAAAAGACAAATAATCCCTACTCTACTCTACAATATTAGACTAATCAAATTCATTTATAAAGATCGACAATCATATGCAACAATACACAATCTTGAAGGGAATAGGCGAAGTAATATTAATGAGAAATTTAAAGTGATACTTACAATATGTAGATGAAGTTGTAGTAGCCTCTCCAAGTCCTCCTCTTCCAACCCTTGCATGATGCTCTGAATATCATAAGTTTGATACCTCTAATCTACTTCTCTATCCTCCTTCTCCATGGAAATCCCTCATTATATAGGATTTGGAGGCTTAAACACCATGGAGAGGATCACTCATAAGATCCACTAAAATGGGATCTCCAAGATATTTAGGGGGAAAATGTCTCTTAAGGATTTTAGGGAGGAAATATCTCTCAAGGATTTTAAGGAGGAAATATTTCAACCATCCATGAGATCCTCAACCTCCCCTAAAAAATAGAAACCAAATGTGAGGTGGATTCTCACACTAAATTTATTTCCTTTTCATCAATATTAATAATAATTCATATCCACATAGTATTTGGACCTTCATATAATATATTTCTCTTGCACATTGACTAGGGATTGTGACTTATGTTATTTCATGGTGTCGAGGTGTATGCGACACTTATCAAGGTGCATATGACACTTTTACGACACTTGAGACACTTAGGAAGAGGTACCTAGGTGTGGAAATTTGAAAAAGAATCTAGAGCCATGAGCATAGTTTTGCTTCTCTGTGGAAAGCATGTTAAAAAATGAAACAGAGGTCCTAAGAATAGTTCTTTTCTTGTTTCGATCTTGTTAAAAAATGAAAGTCACCTCTCTTAACAAGTCGAGTTTTTCGATATATCTCGTAGATATCAAGTCAATTCTTTAGATATTTCTCGTATATGTCAAGTCGAGTCTTTCGCTAGGTCTCTTATTTTAACCTTGCTTTCATATGCCCTTATCCTTTCCTAGATCCCTGTGCACTCAAATCCACATATTATGCATGGACACCTTGAATTTGGTGATGTCCTTGACCTGCGCGACTACCTCCGAGGTTATTCACCAAGTGTTGGAGATTATCTCCTCTATATTGGTGAATTACCTAGAAAAGGTACCCATGTTCATGATTTTTTTATTGGGGTCATAGTTTCTCCCGAGCGACATGTACCGTGTTCTGTGAAACTGGCCTATCCTACTACAAAAGTATGAAAATGGGGCTCCTTCCACCCCATTAGCGCAATCAACATGAGTATCCACGAGTAGTGGAAATATCTGCCGAGGTCCTGGACATATTTCTAGTCCTCCATGAATAGTTTTAACAGGTAGGGGGCCAAGCTGAGTGACTTTCCATTTGCACATTGCGTTGTAGCTGCGACGATTGTGGTAGGGACTTCTTCCCTACGACACTTTTGCAGCATTTTGTAGGCCATGATATTAGTGGCATGTTTGTTGCAGCATCACTAATTCTCTTGATGATTATATCGCGCGAACCCCTCTTTGTGACATATGTATTTTTAATTTCTTCTACCAGTGCCTTCTCCTTGGTTTTGTCATATATGTATTATGCAGGGTTCTCACCTATTGATGGTAGTCCTGTGATCACTGCGATTAGTTCCACATCTATGGAGACAGGCTACTCCATCCAGAGGAATCCTCCATGTAGGAACTTTATTAACAACTTGATGAAATTGTTCATCTCCTTCCCCCTTCCAAAGTGGGTAATCTCCAATAGGTTGATAATTCTAGTGTTTGCTAGGCCAACTGCCCACAACTTTGGTTGTAGGATGGGATCTATAAGGGGTCCTATCCCTATACTGTCCAGATAAACCTAATTCACAAATTTAGGTAATTTTCCCTCGTTATCCACTTCACGGTCTGAGTATCTCAATTTATCCATGCAGCGTAGTAGTGTTGGCATAGTTTTCACTCCTTCTAGAATGTGTGGGAGCATGATTTCTGCATCTGGATGCTTGTGCAGAGACCGCACCATAGGAATTTTTTCCTTCCTCTTGGTTTTTTTACTAGAGGACCCTACCTCCATCTTTCTCCTTTTTATATCAGAGTCTAGTTAGCTAGTGATATCCTAAACGAGAACCTCTTGTTGTTATGTGATTGCAGCTCTGGTGTTTATGGGTACTATCACCTCTATCTATGCATTAGCATGGCTAGTTACTTGAGGGACCCCTCTGGTTGCTGCAATATCTGGTGGGTTTCCTTTGTTGTGCACGTGATGTCCCTGTGTGTTGTTGGCCGGGTAGACTTCCATGGTCGATGCAGTTGGCTCCTATATTTCCTCCACCATTGGTGTAGGCTCTATTGGTGCTTCGAACGACAATGAAATTGTGTCGATGTCAAAGAATCCCTCGAGCTCTTTGATTTCCTTTTCAGGCTCTATGACTTCCTGTGGTGCCCTGCTACTGTGTGTTTTCCTCCCTTCTTGGCTAGACGCACCAAGATTTGGTGGTTCCATCGTGGGTAGTGGTTGGTTTTGGTTGACTGATTCTTCATTGGTTCTCCTGTGTTAATTCACTTTGGCTTTTCTTGCTCTATCTCTCTGTAATTTCACAAATTCACAATGCGTCTTATGTTTACCATGTTCCCCTTTATATAGGCAAGTGGCAAAGCTTCTCGGAGAATCTTCCCTAATCGTTGATTAATGTTATGGTGCTTTATTTGTAATTTTTCATTGAATTTCATATTGAATTCCAGTTGGCGCCTTCATCGTAGCCACCGTTTTTCGAATTTCCTCCTTTTTTCCCAAAATTTCTGCCAGTTGGCGCCTTTCCGCCATACCCACCATTTTTAAAATTCCCTCCTTATTTTGACCATTGGTCCTTTTCCCCGCGCACTGATTTTTCCAACTGCATAGTATGTCATTTCTCTTTTGTGCGTGGATTTTTTCTTTTCATCATGCTAAGTCCATTTTTGTTGTGGGTTGTCTTCTTATGTCTGGCACAGTAACCCCCATGTTATTGTGCGTAGTCTTATGATGTCTGGTGCAGTATTTTCTTTTCACTATATACCTATCTGTTTACTGCGTGGTAGCTTCCTAAGCACTAGGAGGTCGATTGTCCTTATACAGTTTCATTCGAATCCCATTGATCATTCCTCTAAGTTATATACCTCCTAGGTATTTAAACTACATAACTCCCCCATCTGTGACAATCTTTACTTCATATGGTCCCAACCAATGGATTCTAAATTTTTCTGGGTGTTGAAGAAATTTATTGTCATACACCAAGACTAGGTATCCCTCCTTGAAACTCTTCCTTTTAATATGTCTATCATGACAAGATTTGTCCCTTTCTTTTTTTACATCTTGGTGAAATCCTGCTAGAATCCTATCTTTTTCCATCACCATCAACTGAATTAGCCTTTCTTGTATTGCGCCTTGTTCTATCATGTTGGTGATTGCTGCTATGTGCAGACTAGGTACCAAACATTCTAATGGCACCATTGCTTATTTTCCATACACCAACTTGAATGGTGTGTGCCCTGTCAACTTTTTGCATGTAGTATTGTATTCCCATAATATTGCTGGTATCTTCAAGTCCCAATCATCCCTGTTGACATTGTAGATTTTTGTTAGTGCATTCTCTAGGATCTCATTAAAGGCTTTTACTACTCCATTTGCTTGAGGGTGATATGGTGTACTCTTTTGATGATATAATTCAAACTCCTCATTCATCGCCTTGATATTACTATTGAGGAAGTGAGAGCCTTGGTCACTCATCAAAATCCTTGGGCATCCAAATCTAGTGATCACTTGCTCAAACAAGAAGTGTGTTGTTGTCTCTGCACAACAATATTTTAATGGTGTTTCTTCTACCCATCTTGTTAATTACTCTTTCGTAGTAATTATGTACCTTTCTCCTGACCTCTTTGCTAGTGGATTAATTGGTCCCACAAAATCTATTTCCCATTTTTCAAATAATTGAAATCTTACTTGTGGTCTTAGGGGCATCTCATCCCATTTATTAGGTTTTCCAACCCTCTGACATACACCACATCTTTGGAAGTATTCATTTGCATCTTTGTGGATGGTTGGCCACCATAGTCCTACACGTAATACCTTCTGCGTCGCATCTTTTCCTGCATAATGTTCTCCAGTTATTCCCTCATGGGCCACTACTAGAATCCTAGGCCTCTCATGTCCTAGTACACATCTTCTCAAAATCCAGTCTGTGCACATCTTGTATAAGTGTCCTACAATTAATTTATAGTATGAAGCTGTGACTACCAATTTTTTCTTCTATGCATTGTTAAATTCTTGTGGTGGGATCCCTGTACTCATGTATTGAATGATGTCAGAAAAATATTCATCAACTACTTGGATTGAAAATAACTATGCATCAGGGAAGTTGTCCTGTAAATTCGTAGGTTCTTCTCCATTGGTGATCCTTGATAGGTGATCAGGTCCTACATTCAACTTCCCTGGTTTGACTATCACTTCAAAGTCAAATTCATGAAACAACAGTAACCATCTACATATTATCCCCCCCAACACTAGCTTATTGACTAGGTATTTGAGGGAAGAATGATCTGTAGCTATTTTAAAGTGTTTCCCAAGTAGATAGTGTCTGAACTTCTGTAGTGCATATACCATTGATAAGACTTCTCTTTATGTAGTATTGTAGTTCTGCTCTGACTCTGACAATTTTATTCTTGCAAATGATATAGGATGGTCTAACTCTCCCATTCCTAGCTGCACCAAAATAGATCCAAGTGTTATCATTGATGCATCTACATGCACATGGAATGTATTTTCCCAATCTGTGAATACTAGTATTGGTGTTGTTACCATTCTCTCTTTTAGAGTATCCAATCCTTGTTGACAGTCCTCATTCCACTGAAATTTACTATTTTTCCTCGACAGTTTCTCCATCGGCATAGTGATATGTGCATACCCTTTTATGAATTTCCTGTACTAGCATGTGTTTCGTAGTGTTTCTCTCAACTGACGTATCGATTTTGGTGGTGGTAAATTAACAATCACTGCAATCATGGAAGGATCTACTAGCAAGCCTTATTTGCACACTATATGGCCCAATAGTATCCCAAAAGGTGTCCCAAATATGCATTTCTTAATGTTCAGGGATAGCTGACATTGCCTGCATCTTTCCAACATTATCCTTAACACCTCTACATGGTATTTCAATAGACTGTATACTGTCCAATCATCCAGGTAGACTTCTAAAAATTGGTGGATGAATTCATTGAATGCAGCTATGACTACTCTGGAAAATATTGCTATTGCATTCTTCAGTCCAAAATGCATGATTATGTATTGATAAGATCCCTATTCTGTGGAAAATGTAGTCTTATACCTGTTTTTTGGGGCTATCTTGATCTGATGGTAGCCTGAAAATCCATCTGTGAATGAGTATGCTTCCTAGCCTCCTACATTCTCTAATACTTAATCTGTAAAAGGGGTAGTGTTGTATCTGTTTTGTCACTTCGGTGAGAAAAACAAGGGCACTTGCATTCCTAGTTGGTCTTGCTAGACAAGACCGAGGTTACTTCATGAATTAAACAAACCAAGCACATAAAATAAACAAGTAAAAAAACTAAAAACAACTAAGGAAATAAAACTAGAATGTGTAAGAAACTTTTAGAACCATAAACAATCAACCAATGACCAAGATTATGCCACCAATGGATAACTATATTAGTTGGAAAAATACCATAGAGAAATGAGGACTTATGAGTCCCCTCTTCCTCCTTGGGAGGGAACTTGAGTTCCATAATCAAGAGATCTTCTTACACTGGTAAAAAAGAAAAAAATGATGAAGAAATCAATGCATATTCCCTCAAGAGGTGTGTTGAATGGCCTATTGGAATGTTGCTAGAATGCTCGAAGGAGAAAAGAGGATTCTCAAGGGAGGATTGAGAAAGAATAACAATACTATGAAAATATTAATTTCTTAGTGCACCCATGGCTTCCATTTATAGTATTTCTTCAAGGAAATATTCAACTGGTTCTTAGTGTGAACAAGGGGTCCTTTAGGTCACCCTTTAGTCCTTGACCAGCCCCCCATTCAGATTTAGCTCAGATCTGAAGGTCAAATCAAGTTGGGATATGGTCCATATGTAGTTGATGGACCAACAAGAACCATAAATGCACCATTCACAGGAGTGTGTGGATTTTCTTGTACACAGTCATGCATATGTCACATTGTGTGCTCTACGGGATTCTTTGGCCCATGCACAGTGCGTGCACTTCCTTTAGTGAGTTAGTGCATGTTAATTTTTTCCCAATTGTATAGTTATTTTACTTTTGGAAATGCATTTTGGTGTTGTAGGTGAACTAATATTTGTTTGGAATTGTTGTATTTCTATAACCAATTGCATGCAATCTTGCAGACGAAATTTCAGTGATAACAGATGCCCCCTGATGTGTGAGGTTAGGAGCATACCTATAGCCAAAATACATAATTGTTTCTTATATTGAGAGTGACTTTGTAATGAAGAGTTCTAAGAGGAACTACAAGAGTGATCCGTCAGAGGGAGAGGGGAAATTGTGGGACCCAAACCTTTCTCTAGGGAGAAAAAAGAAAATTTGTATACAAACGAGGCGGGCATGCCCCATGCTGGCGTCATGTAACTCAAAATGTAAGACAACAACTGAAGTTGTATGCTGATGTAGATAATTGCAGTGCCCTCTGGGGAAGTTTTGATAACGACATATGACAATTCTGATGGTGAACATACTCTGAAAAGAGGTAAGGACGCATGTTAAGAAGCGTCGATGACTCGTAGGCATTGATGGCCTAACAAATTCAGAGGTCTTCGACTAGTATAAAATAGCTGCAATAGTTGCATAGTAAGACCGACCGTAACATGAGATTTTTCTGAAGTTGAATGTTATGGGGGTCAATGGAATCATAGAGAAATGATGGTTCTCTCTGTGCCATCCGAGACTCCTGATTATAAAGGTAATGAGAGTCAAGATACCTTTCACCCTTCTGGAAACTGTCTTGATGTCGATAGAAAGGGAGACATGACACCAAGAAGCAAAGGGCTTCATGAAATCCACGAGATAAGATCATGAACTCATAGGGAACATGAACAAATTCAAGACACGGTGAGACTCAAGACTACCCTTGGTTGGGGGCATGTTTGAAGGATGAGTGGAAAAAACCGTAAAACTATATGTAGTGTCAGGGGGATGACTAGACATGGGGTTAAATTGTGCCAGAGACGTGACAAACAGAGATCAGGGGTACATGGATTTTGGGATACTCAAGATTTATGAACAGTGTCATAATGAGAGGGGATGTCCCAACCAAGGGTGACATGGGTTGAATTGCTGGGAAAAGAGGGTCATCAAGGGTGATGAAAAAAAACTAAGTAAATGTTGGAAACAAAGGATTTTTACAATTACCAAATAAATAAAGAATAATTTGGGATGAGTGTATAGATACATAAATGGGTGCCCCAGTGCAATATGGCTTGGTCTGTGAGGGCACAAGTTGGGAAGAGAACTGGTGGAGGGTGGGGGGCCCCATGGGTGGGTGTCTGTATGAGGGAAATGAATGGAGGACAATATGTAGATGGGAAAACTGATTTTGGATGAGATGGAGGGTAAATGATACTGCGAAGGTGCAGTCAAATAGAACTGTGATGAGATAACCTGGGAGTCCATTGGGAAATCTAGCAACATGATGAGAAGAAGTATGTGGTTGAGTCTCGAGAGTATATAATACTATCAAGACTCTCATCCCTAGGAGGTGAACGCAACATGAGTATCAAAGTACCAAGGTGAACTATGAATGGGAAAACTCATGTGGGGGAGAGTTCTATCGGGTGGAAGTACCAAAAAGAAACAAAGGTGACGGTATTGCAGAGCTGGGTGTAGGGGCCATAAATGTGAATGTCGGATGGTGTGATTGGGGGATGAAATTGATATTCATAGGGAATAATTACATGCCAATGGTGAACATATACCTGAAGGGGATATGCTGGTTGTGATGACCAAGTAATTGCACACATTAAAACCAAATACCCGACGTGAACAATATATTATGATAAAGAACATATAATAGTTATTTGATAATTTTTTAACATGAGCATGCATACCTGGACGTGATGTGAGAAAAATTCTCCCTGAGGGTCAAGTGCGGATGGTGATCTGGGTAACGTGACTGTGTAGAAGGCATGACCGTAATATTGTGGCTGAAGACAAATCAAGAAACAAAGACTCTGGGCTCCTGTAACTGAGTGTGGAAGTTTAGCAAAAGGGACTATATATGGTTGTTGGGCGCACAATGCCACCTCATTTGTACCCACTTCTATATTGAATTCATGAGATTATTTAGAGGAGTTTCAAAGATTACGAGAGATTGAGACGACCGATCCAAGAGTTGTGAGAGTCAGGTTAGTGGTCCCATCCTCCTACACATTATTTAGTTTCTAGTTTTTGGGTTGGGGGTCGTACGAATGGTTGTACAAGGGTAAGTTTAGAGGTGGGCCCACTAGTGTGTGGGAGAAGGAATACCCCCATGCTCAGGTGCACGAGTATAATTCCCTCTCCTAAGAAAAATGTGTGGATATGCTTGACATAAAACAAATGTCCAGACACTGTGGGGGGTAAACTGTGGTAGGGGGTAAGATTTCCTGTGGGAAATGAACCAGAGAATTGGGAGGATTTGGGAGAATATCCTTAGACAGTCTATCCATGAACCATGGATGGGTCGAAAGTGAATAAGGTTTAGGGGAGGTGATGTTGACAGTATCTGGAGAAGAGATAGGGAGAGTAACATGTATCACATGAGGTGAGGTGGTTGAATGATTGTGAATAATGGTTAACTGACGACGTCGATATTCAATAATCAAAGGACACTGGTATGTGAAATGAGCAAGTGAATCACAAAGAGACAAAGGGAATCTCATATGTTCGGGGACTGAGGTAGAGACATAATGAATGTTAGTGACATGGGTACCTAAAAGTGGTGGTAGAGGGGGCTCTTTCTGAAAAGTTTGGTGTACTGTTGTTAATGTCTACCGAAACTGAGGTAGAGATGGGAAATGATGAGTGTAGTGGCCATACTTTGAACAGATGGTGAGAGCGAATTTGGTTCGCATCCCTTTATTGCCTGTATTGGGGGATGCTATGGTAATACTAGATGTTCTTGGTGAATTAGTGAGCGATGTGGTTGCTCGAGGGAGTTGAATCATTTTTGTGTAATTCAGGAAGATAAGGACATCTATTAGTGGGGTGTCCCTCTCTTTCGTAGAGTGGGCAAGGAGGTTGAACTTGGGGAGGAAGTGGAGTGATGGGATCTTTCTTATTCCATTTTCCCTCGACTGTAGTAGTAGTGCTGCAGATTGGAGTTGAGGGTGGCATGGCCAGAGTTAGTACTGGAATATGCATCGGGATTCCCTCTATTTGAGGAGGGAGATATGGTTGAGGAACCATCGTGGGTAGGTGTATATACCATACAGGGATGGAAAGTACCATGTTGGGAAGGGTAAGCATTGCGGCTACCTAAAAATATTGTACCTCCGATGGGGGGTAGAAGAAGGGGATTTGAGTGATGTCTTGGGGAATTCTCTCCCAAACCAGGATTTTCCCCTGGGGGGAGGGGGAAATCGAGGATAAGTGGTGTAGTAGGGTTCTGAGGGAATCCCTGAGGTAAAATTTCTTCAACTAGTGGGACATCGAGGTGTGGAGGGGCCTTAATGGGAGGAATGGTGTCTCTGGTGTCAGTTCCATTAGAATATATGGCACACACTTGTGCTAAATGGTGTATGAGAGGTTGTTCTCCATGGTATTCCCCCAGTAAGGATGGGTCCTTGAAAATTATGGGGGCCATATCAATGAGTGAATAAGCATCGAAACTAGTGCGAAGAAGAGGTAAGATGTTATCGATGTTGGTTGAATGGTTAGGCTCATAATGTCTGATTTTGTCGATGGTGATTATTTTATTGTTCTGGGGTAACATCATCGTTCAAAGCATAGAAGAAGCCACTACCTTCATATCGTACATGTAGCTACATCCAAACAATATATTATAATCAAGCGGGGCGTCGATAACCTCAATGTTGATGAGGATGGTTTTGCCTCCGAGTTCCACAGGGAGATTTTGAAAGATCCCTTCAGGAGAGGATGGTCGACCATCATAGGCTCTTAATGTGATGGAAGATGGTATAAGCTTAGGGGAGCCAAGTTTCTACCATACAGTTTTGGAAATGATGCATGTGGATGCACTTGCATCAATGATACACCGATGAACCATGATGTTCCAAATATTGACTGGTATCTAGAAAGCTACCAGAGCTGGGAGATGACATTCTCTGCTATCTAGATCAAATGTGATGAGTCTAGTATCAGCTGGTTCAACTTCCCCCAAGGAGGAATGTAAGTACTTCCGTTGAGTTGGACAGGTTTGGAGGACCTCCAATACAGACATGGCTACAAGAGACTATGCCAAGTCATTGACCAGGCTGTAATTGTGTGCTGCCCTAGCCTGAGGGTTGTTGAAATTTCATCGTAATGAAATGAAAAGGATCCAAATGGGGAGTTTAGTAATAGGGAATGGGATCACCAAGGGTTGTCTGGCTATAGCTGGAGCTACTTCCAAAGTGGTGGGAGTAGATTCAGGGGGCGTGTTGTATTGACGGCCATGCATTTTCAAAAGAATTTCTTCATCACTAGTGAGGAGGGTATTGCGATCCGCCAGATCTATAGGGTGTATGGGCCCTAGGTTTTGATACTTTCCCATTTGTGGTGGGGTGGCATGTACCTTCCATTGGGTATTCATCACACCTTGGTGTGGAATAGGGTTTTGCAACATGGTCGGGGGTGGTTGTTGCAAATATTGTTGTGGGGCCTACTGAGGGGCACGCGGTGCTGGAGCATGTGGCACGTTCATGGATTATTTCATCCTTTTAAAGTCGATAATTTGGGGGAAATTATGGGTATAATGTCCATTCTCACCATAAATAATGCAAGGGAAGTTCATCTGGAGGTTTTTGTTGTTGGTCCTCCCATGGCGTGTTTTTTTATTGTCCCCTTGGGGGTTCTGGTTACACTGATTCTAGTTTCCCCCAGCAGGTTGGTTTTGTTGGGGGTTATTTCCCCCTGGTCTCGGGTTATTATTGTTTCGGTTTTTCCCTTTCTTATTGGAATTATTCGACCGATGGGTTGGATTTTCCATATTAAACTATTCAAAAGTATAAAGCTGTTGAATGGGAGATAGTTGAACAAATTTAACGACGACGTGTGGTTGTTCATGTGGAGGAGAAACTGACTTTGTAGCACCAGGAAAAGGAAAATATGGATTGTTTTGTAGCAATGATCTATAGGGTGCATAGGAAGGTGATGCACTTTCACTAGTGCCCAAGTTATATGATGAGGTAGAGGGGGAACTATAAATTGGTTGAGAGGTCGGGCGCATCATGGGTGTCAGCGAAGGTCCACTCATGGGTGGAAGGGGCATAACAGGATATGGCTATTGGTAAGGGGCAAGAGGGTAATAAGATGGACCTCCATATTTCGACGGATATTGGGGTGTACCATACATAGGTGGTGGTTGGTTGTATAGTTTGTGGTGTGTTGTGGTAGAAATCAACCCATTTGCAACATGAGACATGCTAGGTTTATCCTGGCCAAATGGTACAAGTCTGGGTGCATCAGGTAACACTATGTATAAGTAACCTGACTGAGCATAAATGAGGTCGAAATGTTGAGCCTTGCTGATGGCTTCCTCTTCGAATTGGGGGAAGGTGGATGCCACATATTTGGCAAGTATCGATACGACTGATTATAGAAACCAATTGAGACATTGTTATTTGGTGGTTTCCTCTTTACATAAACTACGTCGCTGACAGCATTCGTGGATGTGGTCAACAATATGCATAGTTGAGTTTTGTTTTCAATCCTATAGCAGTTCTAAACCAGTGTCATGATGAATTTGTAGTTGGAAAAAGGACAAAAAGGCTTTGTCCAAGGATTCAAAAGTCACGTGGGACCCTGAATTTTCATATACATACCATTTGGCTAATGGACTAGTGAGTGTTCATTGAAATAACCTTAAGAGGACAAAGTCATCCATGATATTGTTTGAAGAGAACAAAAGGTGGAAGGTCATGACATGGTTGGAGGGATATTTGTAAATGTGTTGAACCTTCAAAAAATAGATCTAGCTAAACAATAATACACACATTTGCAAATAGAATTGGAGAAAGAAGCAAAAGGAGAGAAAGAATGAAAGAATTCTCATTAACCATTGTGAATAATGAATAGTTTACACATGATATACTCTGTATAGATCAATGAGTTCGCACTGGAGGTGAAATATTGCACCATAGTGGTCGTCTAGAGTGATCTGGACATGCACCAATAGTTACGGGAGTGAAATGCCAGCTATTCTAGTCTCTCAGGTGGTTACAGGAGTGAACTTCCACCTAGTTGAGTTAACTAATCAACTGGTCTTCAGTTAACTGACTGAACAAAGAGTAGTGAGGATTTAACACAGGTAATCAATGGTAATGCGCTGGTTTAGTGATGATACCAAGTAAAGTTAGAATTATCATGGCGATGATCCCAATGTTTCATGGTGATAAAACCAATGCAACATCTAAACTCAACTCAACTAGTCAAACTGAAGTGTCAACTGAAAGAGAATATTCTCCAGGTGGAATATTCTCTCCTAAAATATAAGAGACTGGATAATGACTAATTATGACTAATAAACAAGGAAAAACCTTAGGAAAAATAAATCC
>ML778371.1:336065-359720 GCA_009831015.1 Picea engelmannii | reverse complement strand
AAGGAAGAACTACAATTGCAAGGCAACTATGTCCTTCACTCAGTGAAGGTCTTGGTGAAGATGTTTGTCATCTGTTCTGCTGAAGGACATCACTGTAAGTTGATGATCCCCTCGTGTACCAAGTCCCATATGTAGTGCATGTGGATATCGATGTGCTTCGTTCACTGCCTCTAAAATCTATCTTTGTAGAACTTCAAAGTGCTCTGGTTGTCACACCATATGATGATCGATCGATGAAACTGAATGCCCAACTCAGTGAGAAAATGTTGTAGCCACATAGCCTGAATGGTTATGTTAACTACCCCTCTGTACTACGACTTGGCTAAATATAGAGCAATGGCAACTTGCTTCTTGCTTGACCAATAGATAGGCCCAGAACCAAGACTGAGTGAGTAACCATACATGGACTTGTGATCAGTGCTATCACCATCCCAGTCAGAATTGGTATACCTGATGAGATCTAATGTAGAGTTTGTTGCATAATGAATCCCAAAGGTGATGTTTCCCTATACGTATCGAAGGATACACTTTCTATATTTCTAATGTAGCTCATGTGGCTCCTGCATGAACCTGAAAACTACGCCAACTGCATATGAGAAGTCTGGTCTGGAGTATGTGAGATACAACAAGATCCCCACTAGATGTCTCTACAGTGTGCTGTCAACCAATGGAGTCTCCCCGCCATCCTCAAGTTTGAATCCTGATAGGAAAGGAGTCGGAGCAGAATTGTACTCTATCATGTGAAATATCTCAAGGAGATCTCGTGCATACTTGGCCTGAGACAGTTTGATGCCTGATGCATCCTGACTGATCTAGAGTCCAAGGAAGAAGTGTAGAAGACCCATGTCCGTCATAAAAAACATGTCATGTAGAATCCTCTTGACTACAACAATCGCTGAAGTCGAGCACCCAGTGATAAACAAATCATCAACATATAGAACTAAAAGTAGAAGTGAATCAACCGTTCTGAGCATGTAGACATTTAGGTTTGATTTACAACTTACAAAGTTCTGTGACAAAAGGTAGGAATCCATCTTAGCATACCATGCCCTAGGAGCCTGCTTGAGGCCATAAAGTGACTTCTTCAGTCGATAAACCAAATATGAGTCCTGCATAAATCCCTAGGGCTTCTCCATGTAGATCTCCTTAGAGAGATCACCGTGAAGAAATGCATTCCTCAAGTCCATTTGATGGACTTCCCATCCCTTGGATTCCGCAATGGAAAGTCCCAATCGTATGGAATCCATATTCGCTACTGGAGTGAAGGTCTCATCATAGTCAATACCATGAACCTGTTGAAAGCCTTTGGCAACAAGCCTGGCTTTGTATCTATTGATTTGTCCATCCGCTGCTCTCTTGGTCCTGTAGACCCATTTTCATCTGACAATTTTCATCCCAGAAGGAAGGGGAACGAGATCCCAAGTTTGGTTCTCGAGGAGGGAGTTGTAGTCCTCCTACATGGAGGATTCCCAAAAGGGATTTCCAACAGCCTCGCCATAATACTGTGGATTTGAAGAATGAAACAAGAAAATATGCCTCGAAGGAAATGGTTCAGTGGCAGTGAGTGCAACAAGAGGCTCCTCAAAATCATATCGAGTCCTCCTAGTATTGGATGGATCACCTATAAGATCCCCTGCATCCTGAATAGTAGTATGTGCCCACTTGGGCCTCTGCTCTATCTCTACAACTGCATTTGGATGCTTTGACTCTGCATATGACTGTACTGACTCCGAATCTGAATCATCTGATTCCTCTAAATCAAAACTCTTGTCTGAAGAAGAGTCGACATGTGCATGCTCATCATCTTGGACAGGTGGAAGAGTGAAGGTGTATGCATGCGACTGTTGAGGTGTTATCAGACTAATCGGTAGGTGCGAACACTAATAGATATCCCTAGATCCACCTAGATCTAGAACAAAATAGGACAGGACATGACTCTTTCCCTAAGTTATGACCATTGAATTATCTAGTAAGGAGGAACAAGTAAAATACCTTTGTAACACTTCCTAGGGTCTTTGTTGCTCCCGCTTCGCTCTGGTGCTCTCGTGAGGTCAATACCAAGACAACACAAACCAACCAAAGTGAAGATAGAAAAATGTATTCAATCGTCAACTTATGTATATGATCAAGGAGTTACACAATAAAGTGAGAATGGCTTTATGGGAAAAGGACATGTCGTTGTATCATATTAATCGAAAGTAGAAGATACAACCTGATCGCCTTGATGTCGCAAGCTTCCTTTCAGTGACTCTTGGTTCCAACACACACACTAGATTTGTCCTTGCATGAAGAAGATCCAATTCCTCTTGATAGACCTACTAGAGTCTCCTAGCTTCTGCTCAAGCTGGGTTCTTCACACAATTCCTTCACCAATTCTTCAATTAATCTTGCTTAACCTTTTCCATGATAATCCTATCAATATATAGGAGAGGATGAGATGGTTACATGGATGAGAATGATCCCACCAAATCATGGAAACCAGTAAAATGATAACCATTCGAATGCCAACCCATTTTCTAGAAGATTCCCTTCTAGAACCATCGAGACTTCATCTTTTTTCCAAGCTTGAAAACAATTTTTCACCCTAAGTATAGAATACAGTGCGAGAAGTTCTCACCCTAGCTGAAGGTGGCCTACGAGAATGGGTCATTCTCGCACCCTAGGATATAAGAAGCCTGCAAACTCACTTTAAAAATATGTTTTCTGGAAGGGGATGAATGCCACTTTTCTCAGGAGAAAGTTCTTGTTAGGAGCTTGAGTACACCATCTTCAATACACCATCAAGATGAACAAAATCATGTGTAACAGAATGCCCCCCAAAGTATGAGGTCAGAATCAGTGACAACCGAAATACTTTGTAAACTGCGTGTGTGTGTCGGAAACTAGTAGTGTATCTAATCGAAAACCTACAAACAACTTAAGCGTCTGCAGAATATCATACTAGTTGTGAGGTAGGCATTCCCATACTCAGATCATAGACTGATGACATCATAAACATAGGTCATGGCCACCAATCATACACCATGGATCCATACCGTCAAAATATCGCATAGCCACCAAGAATACACTGTGGATCTATGCAAGAAGAATCAAATTAAGACGACATAGCCATGAGACATACAAAGTAGATCTATGTGTCAACAAACTATACATATTCCATCGCAACCTGGACCAAAGAGATAAGATCCAGGGTCTTCAATCCCATCACCCAAAAGTACAAATCTAACCATGTGATTACATGTGTCGAAGTCAAACATGGTAGAAACCACTTGATTACTGGTCATTGATGAAACCATTAACAAGTGCGAGGGAAATCACCATTAATGTCAATGACTCCCAAGGTACACTAGTACAATACACCGAATGTGAATAAATGAGTTGAGGTCGAACATATAACATAATATCTCGATCATGGGTCAATGATGAAAACCCATTGTCGAAAGCGAGGAAACCTGCCATTGAGGCATGCAAGTTCCAAGGTACCAAAGAATTTCTAAGTCTTGTTTCCGGATAATGAGCTGAAGTTGACGGAACAAAACTCATCATAGGAGGGCCTTGATGTATCCCCCATCAATGAAATGAAATGAGTAATATATTTTGAAGGTGAAACAGAGTATGATGTAAGTTGGACTGGACACACGGAAGGCCGACATAGAGAGAATGGACAACTGCAGATGGCCGACTAAATAGAGGTTTCAGATGAACTTCTCTTGAACATGTGAACAACACGACCAATGATTTGGCAGCATTGACTCAGAGACAACTCAAGATATGACCTTGTAGCAAATCGAATGAGAGACAAATGGATTTCTCAAACCGGCTTTAGATAACGAATAAGGGGGTGTCATGTTCAAGAGAGACACTTACTGCCAGTAATATGAATACAAAAACACATCCCTTTCCCAAATTTTCCCCCACCATTTCTGGTGAGTACCTCTTTATTTTTACACAAGCTTGAGGAGGATAACATATGCTTATTGATGTAATCTCATCCTTCAGATGAGTCCTTCGGAGTATGTTTAACGAACCCTAGGAAGGAGTGGTTCGGTCCCATTGCGGGTCTGTCGATGTTTGTTTAACGAGTCCAAATATAGAAAACTCGAAGGTTTTTCATGATTATAGAGTCTGGGAAAACACTTAAAAGAGTACTCTCTCAGTTCCTTTTTCATAAAATAGTCTGATGAGATAAAAAAAGAGATAAATTATCGCCCAACAGACGCTTTCTTCAAATACTTTAACGAGCGTGAAAAGAGCAAGGTCGCTTGACAATCTTTTCATGTTTAGAGAGTCTGAAAAGAGATTAAAGAGGACTCCAGGGGGGTTCCTTTTTCGTATAACCTTGTTGAGCCCGAAAAAGTGATAAAATTGTGCTCAATCACGTTCTCATGTATTTTCGAGCATGAGAACAGACAAAGACCAAGCTCAATATTTTGTGAAAAAACCATAAAAAACAACTCAATCATGCGACGAAAAAGAGAAGAAATATTTGTATCCCAGTGTATAAATGTCGAAATCGTCATGTCTGCAAAAGTTGCACTCATCAGGGTATTAGGCATTAGGTTTAATAAATAAAACAATTATAAAAACCCAACAAAAATGGTAAAAGTAAATATAAGTGGGTAAAAGTTCTTTTTACCATAGTCATTGTAACTTTGTCAATGTTTTAGCCCAAAACCCCTCTTTTGCCCTTGAATTTCGGTGCTCGATTGCGGGAGGTACGAGCATCCATTCGATGAACCATCTCTGACAGTGAGGTAAGCTCCTTGTCTTCTATCCTTTCATGGTTCAATTTTTCATTTTCATTGGTAAAATCCATGTTTTTGAGTTTGTTTTAGGGGTCAAAGTTGCACTCAGCCATTCTTGCAGGCCAGCTACACGGGACCTGCGAGAATGCATCATTCTCACAGGTGGCCCCAAAGGCACCTGCGAGAACCTCACACTGTGCCTAAAGGGCACCTACGAGAACCGAAAAGTGAAAAATTTCTTTGAAGTTTGCTCAATGAAAAAGATACCAAGTCTTGAAGAGAGTTGCTGACCTTCTTCTTATGTTTCTTATGCAGGAATTTGGCTATCACCATGGTTCTGGAATGGCATGAAAGAGAGAATGAAGAAGATGATGCTATTGTCGGGAAAAACTCGGGCACCATTTCTACTTTACGAGACTTTGGTCTCCTGAAATTATTTCATATCCCGGGTATGAGGGCCCAAGTCAGGCTATTGGAATACCTTGTGCATATGTGGGACGTGGACCAACAAGTTTGCCACGTAGGGGTCCACACATTGTCTTTGTATATCAAGAATGTTTATTTCTTCATAGGACTGTCACAACATGGGTACCATGCTAGCTTGACTGGTAGGTGGTGGACTGCCTATGAGTGAATACTGCCATTTGTACTGTGTTCCAGAGGCAGAAAGGAGAAGAGGAAAAGTGGCCATTTGGGGGGTGCAGGATTTGACCCTTTGCACTATTTTGTTCACCATTGATCGTATGACTGGGATCACTACTCCTCACATGGATCTCTAGAGCTACTTTCAGTATGCCATAGAGTGTACTGAGCCTTGGGTCTTTAACTGGGTAGACACAGTCCTTCGTAGCGTGAAGAGGCAGTTGACCAAATGCAAGAGAGGTGACCTGAAGAAATTCAGTTACGGGACTTTGTTGGTGTCCTTCTTTCTTGAGAGGGTTCCCTTGCTGAGGTTGTAGGTTGAGTGGGGTCTACCAGCTCCAGAGGATCCAAGAATGCTGAGGTGGTGTAACCTCATGGCCAGGCATGTAGCCGGACCAATCATCAAATACAATGATTCCTTCTTTGACTGGTTGCGACCACAGATGTTGATGGTCGATGATTATGCCTATGTCAGGTTGAATTTCCAAGGAGATCCGGACTTGGCCTTGCCCGAGGGTTCTCAGTGGGGAGATCTCGGTAAGAAGTACATATTTTTTACTTTTTAAATGTTTTTGTGAATTTTATCATATGCAAATGTTTTTATGTCCATCCAAGGTCTAATTACAAAATTCTTTTTTGATGACATAGACGTGGGGCCTTATCGACCTCCAGGTGCTTCTCCTATTCAACGACGAGGAGGGGTGGCTCCAGTGCCATGATGGGACGTTGAAGATTATGAAGCGGTGGAACAAAACATAGAGGGTTTGACAGAAGACATTCCAGACATGCCTCTTGGAGAGGTTCTGCAACGTTATTAGCGTCATACAGTAGGGGTTTCAGAGTCTGTTGGTGGAATGCTTCATAGGGTTGTCCAGGAATTTGTGTGTTACCATGAACGTCATCCATGATGTCACTTTGTAGAAGCTATGAGCTTTAGATTTTGAAATTTTGGTTCTCGGACAGAAATTTTTTGTAAAAAACATTTTGATCGTTATATATACATATGTCTTCTACCGGCTATCTTGTGTTGTGTGATTCTTGTGATGTGATTGATTTATAAATGACCCAAATGTTTGTCTGATACATAGTTAGCTAATGCATTAGTTAATGTATTTAGACATCTAGGAATATGTTGATATTCAATATAATCAAAATAATGTTCCAAGAGGCAAATTTGCAAATACACCTGTAGAAAAGTAGGACTTCAAATAGCATAGACATTGCTTAACTGTAGTACTACGAGCTGTGAATCGAGTCACACAACCAAGCGATGAATACTGAGTGAGATTGCATCAATCAATAATTCGATAGCGACGCTATACTCTGCAATATTGGTGGTTGCACAGTCGAGGCACACACCTCATAGAGTGACAAGTTCATTTGTAGGGGCATAAATTTTCCACGCAGCAGAAGAAAGGTTCTGAGTACTACAGCTAGCTCCATTAGTGAAGCCAATGTGGGGTAGCGAAGACTCCAACATTTGGAAATCAAACACAACATCACATAAGGGCAGAGACCTGATAAGAAAACAAAAGAAAACTACAGTAACACACAAGAAGTATGATATAATAAAAATACAAGTACCCGTGCATAGGTGATCTTATGCATAGTACTTCTTCAAGTACAACCTATCTCTGAGTTCACTCAAAGGGATACCATCGTAATCTACTAATTCGTAAGATCCTTTCTCCAAAAATCGTCTAACGATATAAGGACCTCGCCACATGGCTTCAAATTTTCCAGCTCCTAGCATATATCGATCTTGTTTGTAGAGGAGAACCAGATCTCCTTCAGAGAAAATACGATGCTTGACATGTTTTTCGTATTGGGTCTTGACACATTTATTCTGGGCTTCTATGACTAGGGTAGAGTTGCGTCGAGTTTCGTCTAATCGCATAAGGTACAACAGACATTCTTCTTCTGCAGAAGTGTTTGGTAGGAGTTCGACAGCTAGTTTTAAAGAGGGTATCTCGCATTCAATCAGGAGAATGGCTTCTACACCATAGACTAACCAGAAAGGTGTAAACCCAGTAGAGGACTTAACGGACGTTCGATAATCCCACAATGATGAAAACAACATTGTGTGCCAACCTTTTTTGTGAATCCCTATCATTCGTCGAAGCATGGTTATGAGAACTTTGTTAATAGCTTCGACTTGGTCGTTGGCTTGTGGGTAATAGGGCGTTGATTTTTCATGGAGAAGACCCAACTTTTCAGCGAGTTCGAACATCATGAAGTTTCTAAAGTGGCTACCGTGATCAATGACGATAGCCTGAGGAACACCAAAACGAGCTATGATGTGATTGAAAATGAATAATGTTGCGGTCTTTCTAGTATTGTCAAATGTCGGCATCGCCTTGGCCCATTTCGTAAAATAATCTACGGCTACAATAATGTATCCATGCCCCTCAGCCGAGTGGGGGTGACATGTCATGAAATCGATGCCCCATTTCGCAAAGGGACCGACGAAGACGACAGGGTGAAGAGGAGAGAGATGTGACCATATCTTATGATTATAGGTCTGGCAAGCATGGCATTTTTGGACGACGATTATGCAATCGTTAAATAATGAAGGCCAAAAATACCCTGCTCGTAAGATCTTCTGGGTAGTAGCATAACCAAACATATGACCACCACAGGCCCCAGAATGGTGGTCATTTAAGGATTTCTCGGCTTCGTCGAACGTGAGGCAGCGTCGAAAAACTGAGTCAATCCCACAACGATAAAGAGTATCCTCGAGGATAATATATTGACGGGCTTGGTAGTATATTCAACGTCGGTCAATACTGGACAAATTAGGCCGAAAATTCTAGGTTTGGAGATATATGATGATATCACCATACCAAAGATCATTGGAACTAATGAGGAAAAGGGATTCATCAGGTAATGAATTGGCTGCGACATTTTCTATTTCAGAGTATGGAAAGTCCCATATCAACTCGGCAAACACTAAGGACTTCTTGGACTTGGCTCGTTCAAATTCCAAGTCAAACTCCTAGAGTATAACTATCCATTTGGAGTATTTTCCCCCTAGCAATTGACGTGTGAGAATGTGTTGCATAGGGTTGCAGTTAGAAATCACTGTATTCTTGCGAGAGAGGATATAGTGCCGGAAACGTTGAACTTCTTGGATAGATTCCAAGGCTAGTTTTTCGACATGTAGATACTTTGTTTCGGTAGGCGTTAGACTTCGACTCAAGTAATAGATAACATGTTCATCATGAGAATCATCCTCTTGGACGAGAACCATAGCAATGGTGTAATCCGAGGCTGCGAGGTAGAGGAAATAATCGCAACTGTAATCGGGGGGGGAAGAGAAGTGGAGCACATGTCAGGGACAGTTTCAAAGCTTCGAAGGATTTGTTTGTGATGGTATCCCATATGAAATCGAACCCCTTTTTGAGGAGTTGCATAAATCCACGAGTTATCTTGGTGTAGTTTTGGATGAAGCGACGAAGAAAGTTTTCTTTCGCTTGCAAACTTTGTAATTGGCAAAGTGTAAAAGGAGGAGGGATATTGAGAATCACTTCGACCTTTAAAGGATCTACCCAGATCCCGTGACATGAAACAATAAAGCCTAGAAGTTGGTCGGATTCTATGCAGAAAACACATTTGTGAGGATTCAAGCGTATATGTTAAAACCGACAACAGACGAAAATGGCTCGGAGGTGGATTGGATGATCGACTTGGCGCATGGAATGAGCGGGTAAGTCGTCAAGATATGGTTGCACGATGTGCTTGATATCATGGAAGGCATAAGACATAACACGTTGAAAAGTTGTGCTAGTGTTCTTGAGACTGAAAGGAAGCTTGTGATGGGCGAAAGTGCCCCAAGGACAAATAAAAGCCGTCTTGTGTTGATCCTCAGGAACAATATTGATTTGGTTATATCCGGAGAAACCATCCATCAGAGAGAAGATTTCGCTTCAGGTGCAATCGTCGACAATCTGATCGACGAAGGGGGTAGGAAAGTTTTCCTTAGGACAAGATTTGTTGATATCCCTATAATCAACGCATACGCGGATTGTGCCTTATTTATTGTCGATCAGGACAATATTGGAAACCCAATCAGTGAGGTCCACCGAGTAAATAAAGCTAGCTTTGAGAAGTTTCTCGACTTCAAGCTTGATAGAAGTTGCTTTGCGGGGGTGAACTGGACGAAAGCATTGACGGATGGGTTTAGCGTCTGGGTATGTCTTGATCTCATGTATCACAATGTCAGGGTCGATACTCGACATTTCTTCGTAGCTCCAGGCAAAGACGTCAAGAAACTCTTTGAAAAGTGACGTGTAGGTGATGATTTCATCAGGGGAACACGAAGCTCCGATATGCACATTTTCGACAATTCTAGGTTTGATGGATATGTCGAGGGGAATAGTGGATGAGATATTTCTTAAGTTCCCTTCGAAAAACACATCGTGTGTGGACTCAATAACGGTTGAAATGACGACAACGGTCGATGGGGTCGAGATCCGTTGGTAGTTATCGATGGTATGTTTCTCCAGGAAGAGGATGGAACGGTGATGTCCATCGTCGCAAGGGGTGTCTTCCATGACAGACATGATCATCTCATCTATGGGAAAAATGACATGGAAAGGATCTGGAGATAACTCACCAAGAGAGGGGGTCGAAGGGTTTGTTGATTGAATGGCTTGATAGGTAGATTCAATCAAACTTAAAGGCATTTCGTCACTGCAATCAAGATGATTGCCAGGGTCAGGTACCATACATGGGTTGTGGGAATCAGGGGTTCCATGAATCGAGGTGGATATCATGTTGATTGAAGCAACGAACGAGTGTGGAACATCGAGCAGTGGAATGGGGAAGGTACCCATTAACGAAGAGTCTTTGAGAAGACCTACACCAACGTTCTCATAACCTGGCGGGGTTTTAGCGATGAACAATATGTGGCTAGTACGCGTATTCGATTTAAAGAAGGCTAATTGGTCGACGGTGACGACCTTTCCTTGATGTGGGAAACGTATAACACGAAAAAGAGTCGACACAACTACGCACATGGAATCGATATATCTACGACCAAGCAGAAGATTGTAATCGAGAGGAGCGTCAAACACTTCCACTTCAACTTGGACTGTTTTGCCTTCTAGCGTGATTGGCAATGAAGGAAGAACACCGTAGGTTTTAAAACCGGAGCCATTGAAGGCTTTGAGAGTGTTATGGGATTCATTCAAAGAGGGAGAGTCGATGGCTTTCCAGCAAGTAGCAGACATGACACACGTCGAGGCACCCTCATCGATAACGGTTCGACAAATGTTTTTGTCGGAGACAATCACTTGGATTTGGAATGCGAGTTGAGGGGATAACCTTGGAATGTGATCTTCCAAGTCAAAAATTATTAAATTCTTGTCCGTTGGGTCGATTCCATCGATAGCTTTCAATAGTGACTTTCGTTGTGTGGGACAACTTTGAAGGACTTCGAGGGCTGACATCGCAGAAGGTGCTTGGGCTAGATATTCAACAATGTTGTAGTTCTGGGCAGCATGAGCATGAGGATCGAAAGCTGATTTTCGAACGATGCCCTTTGGAGGGGGTCAAAGAACTGTGTCAAGGCTCGGTTGTTCGAGATGAAGAGGATCATTGGTAGGTGGAGTCATAGGAGAGGGTTGTACCAATGAAGGAGGTAGGTCATCAACCTTCTCTTTAGAGGGAGAATAATCTTTGGCTCGAGTGGTGAGTGCAATGTCATTCTTCTTTGAATCACCAGTACACATCAATACATAGGATGTAGTAGAAGGGGAAGGTTGGTCATTAATGACCAATTGGGCCTGTTGTTGAGAGGGGAAGGGTTGGGACAAAAGGGCCAGACTGGGTGGTTTTAAAGCCCCTTGAAGGAACTTAGAAACTTCGGCGCATCGTGGACAATCCTTTGTGTAGTGATCATCACCACAGATAAGACAAGGGCATCGAGGTTTGCGCTTATCCCTATCGTCAACAGGTGGAGTTTTGGTTCTCTCTGATTGAGAAGTATTTTTGTCCTCCTTATTCTTACCCTTTCCCTTTCGAGATTTGTTTTTACTGGCTGGGGTAGATTGAACTGCATTTACTTCAGAAGTCTTGCTGGTGGGAGGGGTAGGAGATGGAGCATTTTGAACATTAGAAGAAGAAGGTTTGGGGTTGGTGCTTGAGGTGGAATGTGGTTGGGCATGGAAAGTGCCAATCACACCGTCGGCTGCATGAGAGGCAGTTGGAGTAGTTGAAGTGGTGGAAGTGGAAGGACGAGGTGCATCAGGGAGTAAGTCGTAAAGAATACCCATTTGTGAGTAAACGAGGTCAATATATTGAGAACGAATTATGGCTTGTTCTTCTATGACAACTCCACCCATGGCGATGTCACGAGCGATGTCATTCACAAATGATTTTGTGAACCACTCTGTCAGCAACTGATCGGGAAGTTCGAGTTTGATGAGACATCGTCTCCGTCGCCACTCATGAATGTGATCGGATATATGGGTGGCTTTATTTTGTTTGAAAGAACTCAAAATATCGGTCCCCATTTCATAACGGATCGATAACTAATAGTGGGTGAGGAAAGCCATAGATAGGATGTTGAAGTTGGAAAAGAAACCTCTTGGTAATTCTCTATAACACTTCGCAGCATAACCTATGAGAGTTCTTTGAAAAAGACGTAATCACATAGAGTCATCCATCAAGGAGTTGGATGAGCACTAGAGATGAAAAGTCATGACGTGATTTTTCAGGTCCTCTCCCACTTTTCCATCGAATTTAGGGATGTCAGATGGTAGCTTGGCTGGTATAGTGGGCCATTGGGGAGAGTGACGAATTGGATCATTTAAAATCCTTGAGAGATCTAGGAGATCCAAAGTGGCCAAGAAGGGTAATTGTCTATTCACATGAGGGTACTTGTGGCTTTGTGGAGGGAGTCCCATCGACAAACTAGTGGGACCATAAGCAGGCTGCATATAATGCAAAGACCCAGGCAGATTCGGTGGTTGTTGTGCAGGAAAGTAGCTCATGGGATTGTATCCTTGAACAGGGACGTGAGTTTGAGCATTCGAGCACCAAATAGGATTGGACGTACCTGGATATGGTTGGCCTATACTAGGGGGTATAACGGATGTTGCTAGAAGCTGTTGCCCCCCAGTCGATTGAGGATTATGTTGTATCAGATGGTTCCAATACTGGGCCAAGGATGGAGGCATGTTTCTTTCATAGGGTGGGGTCGGTGGGGGTTGTCCTCCAATCGGGGGTTGTGTTCCAATTAGGGGTTGTTCTCCAATTGGTATTTGTGTTCCAATAGGAATTTTCCCTACAAGGGGGGGTTGAGTCAAACCTCCTTGGTGAAATTGTCCACCAACAGGAATCTGGTAATTTAGTGTGAACGACGGAATAGTGCCACTAGGATTAGTGTTGCCGATAGAGGAAAAAAAAGGTCCTCTGAAAGGGGGTTGAGGAAGTGTCAGAATGAAGCCAGGAGGAGAGTGCCCAGAAGAAGAGGGCCCCCAGGAGTTCCAGATGGAGTTTGCGTAGGAGTGGGAATAGAAGCATTCAATGCCCAGTATCCAGGTGGAAGCGTTGGGGTGACACTGGGTGAGAGTGGTGTGCCAATGGGGGCTTGACTAGCCATTGTAATCCCAGTGTGAACACTCATAGTATCTATGTAATGGACCATTTCTATAGGGACACTCAAGATGTGGTCAGCTCGCGGAGCTTCTGTACCAGGAAAATAATAAGCAGTAGTAAAAGGTACTGTGTCTGGGTCAGAGGTTTCGGGGAACGAAGGTGAGAAAGTGATTTCAATGCCTGATCTTACACCAAAAAGGTCCCATCTAAAAATGCCAGCAGACCAAAAAGGATCTTGGCCCTCAGGTCCTGGAAAGGGTCCAGTTGGTGATCCAGAAGACACAACAACTAAGTCTCTAAACGAATTCACTCGCATAATATGTCTCTCAGAATTGGGGTGAAGTCGAAAGTCCTCTCAAGAATTGGTAATTCAGAATTGTTCCAGAGAGTTAGTTCTTTCCACTTGTGGAGTGGTGACGTCTTGGACTTCACTTTGTTGAGGAGAGCCCTCAGGTGAGCTTGTAGGCAGAGGTTGAGAACCTTCCAGGTTTTTTGGAGGTAAGCCCTGCATTCTACATGAACGATGTGGAGGGTCTATTATGAATGAGTTACAAACTTATGGAGAAAGTCTTATGGTCAACTTGGGTAAACAAACAACACATGCTAGTAAACAAAATCTAGGAAATAATACCAACCAAACAAGACCTTCTAATTCTGAAGTCACTAGTTGGTGATGAAATCCAACGTCACAATGATGAGATGAGAAGGGGCTGGGCTAGGGTGGAAAAGTTATGTTGATGACCTTCTTAACGGACTTACACCCTGGTGCAAGATCCCACACATAATCATGGGTATACCCTCTAAGGATCCTGAGTGAGTTTGGCCAATGTCGATTCCAGGTACCGTGAAGACTTTCCCCTTCACAGTCACCTTATGTAAGACCCTAAAAATATAGGCCACTAAGGTTACCATCGACAATAATAAATCCTGGGGGGATAGTCGACAGTCCAATCCACACGCAAGGGCAGGGCATCTAGCCTGAAATCAACTCGAGAGGCTTCCACTCATCATTGTGGGTATACCTCTAAGTGACCCCCGTAATACGTGCAATCTCTACATCGATATCAACAAAGCAGGGTGAGTAACTCTGTCAATATCAATGCGACCTCATGTTTGACCCTTGTATGAGAAGGGCTTCCCAGGATGGAATGTTGTAAATGGAATTTTGACACTCCTTAACACAAGATGCTATTGTGTGTTTTGTGCTTTGGAGAGTGTAACTCTCTACCTATTCCAAAGTGCTAGCCTAGCTAATTGTTGGTGTAATAGAGTCCTAGAAAAGAGTTACTAGTTAAATTTTAAAATTACGCAATATTTTTAAGGGCTGTTGTTACTCAAAGGAAATGGAGGTGAAACCGATGTTGTGTGAGACTCTAACCCAACAATGCATAGATAGGAATGAAATATATCAATTTTCATTCGATGAATCCTATGTACGGGAGGGAAACAAAAGTGTTCTGGAACAATCTTGAACTATGATACACAATCTTCCTCAAAATGCAATCTCAACGAATCACACAATAATAACAATTCTCTATTTGTTCTTTTTCAACAATTTCAACAATTGATTTTCAATATTTTCAAAACAAAAATGCGTTTAAAAGAAAAAAAAAAATTTACTTTTCAAAAAGGATCTACACCATGGTGGTGAAAATAAGGAAAACCAATAACTAATGAAAAATCAATAAACAAAACCCAAACCAATCTTTCAATGGAGACAAAAATGACAAGCAGACAAAACTAGTCTTTTCAATTGCATGAGAACAATGATCTTCCAAATAATGAGAAAATGAGAAAGACAAAGAATCCCAACTTTCAAACCAATCTCCGGCTCCTAACTAAACAAGTACTTAGATTACAGGATCAGAGAGTATATCCTTGCTAAGAAAAGTCAAGAGATGAGAGTTGAGAAAAAGATGGACAAGAAGAGCCTTTGATTTTCGAAGACTGATCATGCACAAAATCCGAAGTCAAGAAAACATCAACCAATGGTCCAAGAAGTTCTTTTCAGACACCTATAATGATCTGGGCATCTGAGCATGAAAAAACCTTAAATCCAAAAATTTTAAAAGAGGGTTCGCAGGCTATCAGTAATACACAGTGCGAGAATGGAGCATTCTCACAGGCTACCTTTGAGCAGGGTGCGAGAACCTTGCACTGGACTTAAAGGAAGAGTGTGAACTCAAGGTGTTCTCGCAGGCCACTGTGGTGTTCAGTGCGAGAAGGCCTGAAACTAGGAAAATTTTTGGAAAAAGACAAAATTTTTTAAGGGACTTCTGGACCCAGAGAGTCTATCAAGGTGTCCTGAAGACTCAGAGATTGATATAAATGAAGAAAGGTAAGGCAAGAGAAAATGGCCAAGGAAAAACACCAAAAACCACGAAGAAATGGGTTGTAGCCCCAACAGATCCGCCAATTTTTTTATCGGACTAATTGGTAGGTGCAGACACTAATAGATCTCCCTAGATCCACCTGGATCTAGAACAAAATAGGACATGACATGACTCTTTCCCTAAGTTATGACCATTGAATTAGCTAGTAGGGAGGAACAAGTAACATACCTTTGTAACACTTCTTAGGGTCTCTGTTGCTCCCGCTTCACTCTGGTGCTCTTGTGAGGTCAAGACCAAGACAACACAAACCAACCAAAGTGAAGATAGCAAAATGTATTCAATCGTCAACTTATGTATATGATCAAGGAGTTACACAATAAAGTGAGAATGACTTTATGGGAAAAGGACGTGTCACTGTATCATATTAATTGAAAGTAGAAGATACAACCTGATCGCCTTGATGTCGCAAGATTCCTTTTGGTGACTCTTGGTTCCAACACACATACTAGCTCTATCCTTACATGAAGAAGATCCAATTCCTCTTGATAGACCTACTAGAGTCTCCTACCTTCTTCTCAATCTGGGTTCTTCACACAATTCCTTCACCAATTCTTCAATTAATCTTGCTTAACCTTTTCCATCAGAATCCTATCAATATATAGGAGAGGATGAGATGGTTACATGGATGAGAATGATCCCACCAAATCAGGGAAACCAGTAAAATGATAACCATTCGAATGCCAACCCATTTTCTATAAGATTCCCTTCTAGAACCATCGAGACTTCATCTTTTTTCCAAGCTTGAAAACAAGTTCACACCCTAAGTATAGAACACAGTGCGAGAAGTTCACACCCTAGCTAAAGGTGGCCTACGAGAATGGGTCATTCTCGCACCCTAGGCTATAAGCAGCCTATGAACTCACTTTGAAAATATGTTTTCTGGAAGGGGATGAATGCCACTTTTCTTAGGAGAAAGTTCTTGTTAGGATCATGAGTACACCATCTTCAATACACCATCAAGATGACCAAAATCATGTGTAACATGAGGTACATGCGAGACAGTTTCCTCGAATTGGACACTACACTCAATGATGAGACGATACAAGGAAAGATCAATAAGTTGATATCCCTTCACACTGTCAGGGTATCCAACAAAAATACACTCAGTGCTCTGTGGATCAAGTGCCTTCCTCTTTTCAGAGGGAATCATGACCCATGCACGTGAACCGAAATTGCGAAAGTGGGTCACTTCCGGTTTGAGGTTGCTCCAAGCCTCGTAGGGGCTCTTATCCTTGACAGATCTACGGGGAGATATGTTTTGGATGTATGTTGCAGAATTAGGTTCTTTGACCCGTAGTCTCTATGGTAGTGACTTTTCATGTAGCATGAAAGATGGAATCTCCTTTAGAGATCTGTTTTTCCGCTCAACAACTTTGTTTTGTTGTAGAGTATAGGGAATTGTGTGCTGCAACTGAATCCCTACCTCATGGAAAAGATTATGGATCTCATGATTTACATACTCTCCCTTGTTATCAGTTTGAAGGACTTTGTTCTTGTTTCTAGACTGTGTCTCAACTAGGGCATTGAAATCTTTGAGGTGTTGAAAGACCTCAGATTTTTTCCTAAGAAAGTAGATCCATGTAAAACATGAAAATTCATCAACAAAAATAATAAAAAACCTCTCTTTGCTAATAGATGGATGCAGAAAAGGACCCATAAGGTCTCTGTGGATGATATCTAAAGGTGTGGAGGCTCTCTGAGACTTTTCCTTGTCGAATTTCTCTTGAGGGTGTTTCCTGAGAACACATCCCTCACACACTCCCTTGGAGAAATGGATGTCTGATAGACCATCAACCAATCTGTTCTTGCTAAGATATTTCATGTATATAAAATTCAAATGTCCAAACCTTTCGTTCCATATCCTACTACTTTCATCAACATGAGTAAGAAGTAAAGCATAATCAGGTTCAATGAATTCAGAAAAAGTATACAATCTATACTGATGATTTACCTCACTGGTAGCAACCCTAGAGTTGGTTTGCATGTCGTATATGTCCATGAAATTTGGTGTGAATATGAATTTCTTTCCAGTTCCATAATTCTTCATCTGATACATGGAGATAAGGTTGACAGAAAGCTTGGGAACATATAGCACATTCTCGAAGCTTCCATTGGTGAGTTCAATCCTTCCTTTGTCGGTGAATTCGACATAAGAGTTGTCCCCCATCATCATAGGAGGAAATTTCCATGCATACAAAGAATAATATACTTCTTTTGAGGTATCCATGTGATTTGATGCTCCTAAATCAACAATCCAAGCATCATGAGAGGAGTTGATGGCAATCAAGGCATGGCTAGAATTGCCTTTCTTGGAATTCAGATCTTTTGGCTTCTTCTTATTGGAACCCTCATGGATGTGATCTCCAAGGTTGTTTTGATGAAGTATTTGAGACATCATATCTATTTTTTTTTCATGCATGTAGATTCCGAATGAAATCCTTTATGACAGTACGCTCATTTCTCTCCTTTTCTTCCCTTTTCTCCTTTGGATCCAGAGGCATTGATGAAGGGTTTTGTGTACCCTTCCTTCTTCGGATGTGCATGAGCTTTCCATTTATCTTTATCTTTCGATTTATGATATTTGTGGCTGCCATAATACAGACTGAGTGCATGTGCCCTTGGGCCTTTGATTGTGCCCATGTTGATGAGCTTGGTTTGTTCTTGTTTCAGGGATTCAATAAAGTCCTCAAGAGAAGGCATCTTCTAGGTGGCTCTAGAGGCGAATCTGACAGAATGGAATGTGGATACAAATACAGAAAATTCAGGACCATGCTTGGATAGAATGGTGAGAACAATTTGTTTCTCCTCTTTTGATTTATCAACCCCGCAAGCTTTGAGTTGCGATTGTAAATCCTTGAATTTTGTAAATAAATCTTCGATACTGTCGAAGATTTTTGGATCCAATATGAGCAGCTCCACCTCCAACATGTGTCCCCTCATATCATCGTGTTTTCCAAAGATCCATTCCAAGATGGTCCAACCTTCATTGGGAGTCTTACAAGAAGATATGTGAAAAAGGAGATCGGGAGAAACAAGACTGCAAATTGTTCTGAATGCCTCATCCATGCGATTTAGATACTTTGATTTTTCTATGGATGATGTTGGTTCTATATATGTATTCAAGGTTAACCTGTACAACCCTCTATTTCAGATATGTATGGTTGTTTTCTCCTTCCATGAAAAATAGTTGTAAGGTGTAAAAATGAATTCTTTTTGGGAATCCATCTTTTCGTTGTCTTCAATCTTTTGTACCTGCAAAAAAATTTGGTCTAGCTTTTGCTTAGCAGTCTGTTGGCTCTGATACCATGTAAATTTTTTGAACCTATACATAATATGTATAGATAAACAATAATAAACACATTTTCAGAGAGAATTGGAGAAAGAATAAGAAGGAGAGAAAGACTGAAAGCACTGGACCTTCCAAGAGAACTCAACAGTGGGGTCTGAAGCCATCGAAAGAGGAACTAGCAAAGGATGAAATAATCAGTTATAATGAGGGGTAGAGGATGCATATACTGAAATAAATAGCTATATTTCCCAATAGAAACACAAAATATGATCAAGGTGGAATTAGAACCCACAATTTCCACCTGGGTAGATGTCCTAAATTTCGTCACTAGGTACCTCGGTCAAAGTGCGACATTTATATTTTCGGCCTCAAAAATGGGTCACGAGATGGATCCCATCCAAGATTTGGTTGACTCAAGGGGGGATGCACAAAACAACCAGACCTCATCCTTCAACCCTTCACGGGTATCTCCCTGCCTTATGGTGTAGGAACACTTGACTTGGATGATTATAAAGTTCCCTATTTGTCAACTTCTAATGTTTGAAAATGTGAGAACCAGATAACGGGGGGTTATTTGGATGCCTACCCACGAGATCCTACCTAGACTAAAAATATTTTGTTGGCACCTACTGTGGACAAAATCTTAGTGAGTTTTTAGAAAATTTTTAGATGTGGTGGGTTGAGAGATTGGGGGTGTGAACCATTCTCATTTGAATTAAGTGGGTGTAGATAATTTCTTCAAGAAATAGTGGGACATTTCGAGATTACTTTGGAGAAAACGTACTTCAACCTCCACAATTCAAGATGGAAATTATGTGAGTGAGGAGTGACTTTGTGTGTGAGCAAGTGATAAAATGTGGCAAATTTTAATAAGTTAGGTGTAAATTTGCAACACGTGGACTTCCTGTGGTCCTTACAAATATTTGTTACCTATCTTACTAAATGGCATTGGTACAACCTTCAGGAATTATAAAATCCCTAAAGAAATAGCATGTGGACATATGGGTCCTTACCAATCCTTTAAACTCCCTAATGTTGTTTATACTAAGAAATCTTGAGAAACTAACCTAGATTTCAAGCATGTGGGCATGTATGGGCCCATTACTTTGATCTTTAAACTCTCCTAGTGATGTAAACTAAGAAAACAATTTCAAGAAACTATCCTAAGTTTGCAACATGTGGGCATGTATGGGCCTTTACAAATTTAAGATTATTTCCAGAAGAAACTAAGAGGGGCCCTAAGGGGGGTTTGTCCTCTCCTAAATATTTATTTTTTTTTGTTAAGGGAGATGAAATGTCCCCTTAACCATCTTTTTTATTCTCAAGATCGTTCTATGGTGCGAGAGAAGAGCATACTCAATGATCAAAGTTGATTTATGGTCCCAATGCAAGTGTTCTTATATGCGATATAAAATAATATCAACTTAAATTTTACAAACCAAACAAGCCATCCATGTGGCAACCAAAGAAAAAGAGGAGAATATACAGTTCTTTTTACCCCCTAAGTGCCTATGTTTAGCTAACCTTTCATATGGGAAAGGAGTCTAAGTGGATTGCATTTACAAATTGCATGAAAGAAATATTTTGAAGGTTAGAGTCCTTCAAAGAATCACAAAAACTCTTACAATTTTGAAAGTATGGAAATGTGTGTGGGTTATAGTTCAGACAGAGGTGCAGTGGGCACATAGTGCACATAATGTGCAACGAACATAAGACTTTTGGGAACACAGTGCACATAATGCATAGAGAAAAGAATCGTTTTGGGCACACAGTGCACTGAGTACGCTTCTATGGGATGAAATACCCACGCACATTCTGGTACACGTCAGGGGGGTGATGAAATTTTGAGTGAAATTCTCCTCCTCCATCTCAAAAATTGGATCTTGACAAATAAGGCTAGGCCGGTTTTGGTACCTACAAGACAAATGGATCAAAAAGAAGTGCTCTCTAGGCCCAAATAGTGTGGAAATTGATACCTTTCCCCAGTATGGTCGCCAATCTATTGTGTTCATTTTGTCACTTGAGTGAGCAAAAAAAGGGCACTTGCATGCCTATTTGGACTTTCTAGACAAGACAAAGGTTATTGCATGAATTAAAAAAACCAATCACATGAAATAAACAAGTAAATAGACTAAAAACAACTAAGGGAATAAAACTATAATGCATAAGAAACTTTTAGAACCATAAATGATCAAGCAATGACCAAGATTATGCCACCAATGGATAAGTATATTAGTTGGAAAACACCATAGAGAAATGAGGACTTATGAGTCCCCTCTTACTCCTTGGGAGGGATCTTGAGTTCCCTAATGGAGAGCTCTTCTTACAATGGTAAAAAATAAAGAAAATGATGAAGAAATCAATGCCTATTCCCTCAAGAGGTGAGTGGAATTGCCTATTGGAATGCTGCAAGAATGCTCCAAGGAGAAAAGAGGATTCTCAAGGGAGGATTGAGGCAGGATAAAAATACTATGGAAATATTAATTTATTAGTGCACCCATGGCCTCCATTTATAAAATTTATTCAAGGAAATATTCAACTGGTTCTTTGTGTGAACAAGGGGCCCTTTTGGGCACCCTTTGGTCCTTGACTAGCCCCCCATTCCAATTAAGCTCATATCTGAAGGTCAAGTCAAGTTGGGAGCTGGTCCATAAGTGGTTGAAGGGCCGACAATAACCATAAATGTGTCGTTCACAGAAGTGCGTGGCTTTTCTCATACATAGTCATGCATGTGGCACATTGTGCACTCTACGGGCTTATTGACCCACGCACTGTGCACGCTCTTCCTTTAGTGAGTTAGCGCATGTCAATTTTTTCCCAATTTTATATTTTTTTTCCTTTTGGAAATGCATTTTGGTGTTGTAGGTGAACTAATAGTTGTTTGGCATTGTTATATTTCTGTAACCATTTGTGTCCAATGTTGCAGACAAAATTTCAGTGATAATAGGTAGGCAAAGGGTCATGTAGGAAAGCATCATTCAATTTCCTGAGATCTACATAGATCCTTATCCCTCCTTCTTCTTTTCCTAAAATACCATAGGAATTACCCCTTCAGATTCCTCCACTGGTTCAATAATTCCAACCTCCAACATTCTGTTAATTTTTTCTTTTACTTTTTACTTGTATATTAGGTTCAGCCTATATGGTCGTTGTGTAACTAATCTAGCCTCAAGTTTGTGAGGTATCTTCATCTCTCCTAGCTCCCATGATATTCCTTTCATATCTATAAAGGTTATTGGGAATAGGTCATTGTACTCGCGCAGTAACTCTGTTATGCTTTCTATTGTTTTCTCATCCCAGTAGTCTCCAATGTTGGTCATTTTAGGATTGTTAGTTGTCCCAATGTTGAATTTATTCACCTTTACAGGTGGAAAAAACACTTCTAATTCCAGAGGTGGACCTTCTGTTAAGAGCCAAAGACTGAATACAAAAGCACCACAACAGATATACAAGAACAATATGCAAAATCTCCTTTATTACTATCAAACCCTTGAGGTAGGGAAACACCATACAATGGATCCTATTATGGAAGAGATCCTCTCCTGTTCACTTGCCTCTTCAAGGGGACATCCTCCTATTAAGCTACCACTCCAAATACAATATTTCTCTTCATATCTCATTACATTGCTTGAACCCCTTTATATAGTGCTACCATCACCTAAGAACATTCTAGAGGAGGAATCTTCTAGAAGTAGAACCTTCTAAGAAGTCATCTTACATTTATTATATCTAATTACTAATTTATTATATCTAACTACTATAGTGGGCCTTATTTAATAATATAGTGGACCTAGTCCACCTTGCATTGAATGACCTCCACTATTATCACTATGGGCCCTCTGGGCCCCCCCACTACCTCTCTAGATACCTTACATTCCATCCCCCTTATGAAAGTGTTGTCATCAATGCTTGATGTACAACCATATACCAGGGTCCCATGGACAATTGTGGACCATAATGATGAAGAAGACTAGAGAACCAAGGTCCCATGTAGAAAGGAAAGTCACCATGCTGAAGTAGTCCAACCACCATTGTAAGCCCATGTCCCATGTCCAAGTGCTCATGTGAACTCCCCATGGAAGATTTTGGAACCCAATAACCAACTCAAAATGATTCTCCAAAGACTGACACCTATCATGTGGATCCAAATAAGAATATCCATCCACATAGTGGAAAAGGGTCATAGAAGAATCTGGAAGGAATAATACCACTGTAGAATATGCAAGATGGACACTGATAACAATCATTGGCTCTCGAATTGTCACATTGATGCTCTCTACAGAAGGTGGATTAGAGTCATCAAATAAAATATGAAATTGGTTGTCATCCCATAAATGACAACTATCCATATACCAATCATCAAAATCGGCCTCAAAATCATACCAAGCATATATTTCTTGATTATATTCATCCCTGATGTTTGCCATAAGAAATATATGCTGCATGTTATCCAATGAATCGCGAATACTATGAAAACTATCATTGAGGCCATTTGCAAGGTCATGCAATCTAGCATCCAATGTGTCATACAATTTGGATTTGAATTCTTCAAGAATTCCTTTGAGGGTTTGAGAGGAAATAGTCATCTGAGCACCCTATGAACTCTTTGGTCCCACATCCGTCATGAAAAAACCCAAAAAATAGAACAATATGGTACTGCAAAAAAGTTACTTGTTAAGAGCCAAAGACTGAATACAAAAGCACCACAACAGATATAAAAGAACAATATGGAAAATATCCTTTATTACTATAAAACCCTTGAGGTAGGGAAACATTGTACAATGGATCCTATTATGGAAGGGATCCTCTCCTATTCACTTTCCTCTTCGAGGGGGCATCCTCCTATTGAGCTACCACTCCAAATACAATATTTCTCTTCATATCTCATTACATTGCTTGAACCCATTTATATAGTGCTACCATCACCTAAGAACATTCTAGAGGAGGAATCTTCTAGAAGTAGAACCTTCTAAGAAGTCATCTT
>ML778371.1:319841-335906 GCA_009831015.1 Picea engelmannii | reverse complement strand
CCCCCCCCCCCCCCACTACCTCTCTAGCTACCTTACACCTTCCACCTCTCTTTCACCTTCAACTTCTGCAATCTGAATGTTGCATGGGTCATATTCATCTGGTGCTTCTTCCCGCACATGGTAGCATGAAATTAGTTCTTTCAGTGTCTGTCTCTTTTGTTGTTGGTACTCTATTATGAGTTCAACCTATGGTTCTTGAATGAATATTACCCCTTTGAAATGTTTGAGTGTTGAATCTATGTTAGGATTCTCATGTTCAAATGAGAAAGTGACTACAAAATTCTGCTATAGCACAGTCCATTCTATCGTGCCTCTGTGTAATTCCTGGTCTACATACCAGTTTTCTTGAATCCATTCCAATGTGTGAATAAAATGATGAGGCCATTATTTTGGTGGTGTCATTATCCATAGTATTTTTCACTTGTCCAAGTGTTCTACTGGTGTCCCTTGTCTATGACATATCTACAATTGTTTGTTTCCCTATTCTATGCCAAATCTGATTTGCAGTAACCACTTACATTGGTACTAGTCCTTGACTATCTCTTTGTGCACACCCCACCATATTGAAAGTGTTTCCTTGAGAACTATATCCATAGCTAAGAGCCTCTGATTTTCTAACACTTCATATTTGTATCATGTTAGGAATTCTTCTAAGTCATTCACCCCATGAAATATGGGAGGTTCTCTTATCTCTGTACCTACCCATCTTACTACATGGTTTATTCTTGCGCACCTTCTTGTGGAGACTTCATGTAATCTATACTACCAATTCTCTAACCCTGTATCTAAGTCTGACGTGCAAAAAATGATACTTCTCCAACTTATTACCTCATCTGTGGTGGGATTCACATAATTTTCTTCTCGCACGATGGTTCTATATAACTAGTTAATTTCCTCCAGGTCTAAATACGTGGGTTGTAGAAACCTTTCTCCTTCTAATGGATCTAATGGCGCAATGAATCTGTACTCTCCTAACTTTAATTCCATCTTCCTCGTCTTCTAATTGATTACGACATGATTATCAAATGCCCAATCCAATCCAAGAAATGACGGATAAGGTGTTGTGCCATCAACTATATCTATTACCTTGAAATCGACTTTACTGTGAACTCCATCCAGATCTACTGTCACACCCTTTAGCTTTCCAATTGACAGAACCCTATGATGATTTGATAGTTTCAGTTGGACAAGTGAATATCCTAATGTGGGCTCTCCCATACATTTCCATGTATTGTTGGCTAGTACATTCACTTCAAAGCCTAAATCCAATATAATATCCCCCATGTTGAATTCTCTAATGTTGGCATTAAGTCTGAATTCTCTTCTTGTCCTTCTCCTCGTATGCAGATGATTAATTTTTTTTTGTTCTATCTTTCCCTCTACATATGTGCTACATGTTTCTAACATGTTTTGTAACACTTTAATAGATGATGGATTATTTAATAGTTTAACACAGGATTCCATAAAATCCTTTATTGTACTTACTTATCCTATGGGTTTTGCTTCATTAGTATGATCCAACAATGAAGGAATATCGTATGTTGGTATGTCCTGAGTATGCTATGCAATTCATGTATATGCAATGTCTAGATTTAATAATTCTTGTATGGCTTGCTTGAATATCTCTTTTTCGTTATGTGTATCAAATTGCTTATGTGGTTCAACACTCTTCTTCACCCATTGGTGTTGTGTTGGATCTCGTCTTACTGTGTCATTTCCTATATTAGCTCCTCCACACGTAAATATTTTGATATTTCTTCCATCATCCTTTGGTTTTGCAAAAATCCATTGAACATTCAGATTGTTCTGATTTCTCTTTTCCTGGATCTTCCCAAATAGTGTTGGACAATCTTCTGTGTCATAGTCAGATGCATGACAGTACATACATGTCACAAGTGGAAGTGGACATTCTCTTGCATAAAGTCTTGGATGTTGAAAGTTATGGAATACCTCCAGTCCTCTGTCTCTTCCAAATCCTTCTCTACCTCATCCTCCACCTATGTGTCCAGCTCGATATCCTCGCAGTGCATTGTACTAGGGTGCTTGGTTATACTGTGCGGGATTATACTGTGGCTACGCAATATTGTACTACGGCTGCACAATATTATATTTTTGTGGCACAATGTTATATGGGGATGATACTTGGTTAAATTGTGTTGTATATTTCCATGTCATCGTCTCTTCCTGCACCTTATAGGTGTTTGATGTTCTTTCCCTCATTATCTCCATCATCCTGCAATATTTTCATCATGGCCTACTGACTTGCAAAAGTTTCAATATGAAATCTTAGGCATCGTCTGATATTTATGCACCACTGGACAATGATATGGATCATGCCACTGTGTCTTACAGATCTTACACCATAGTAATCATGATGGCAAAGGGTTTCGCAGTCCCGTTGCCATGTACTGCACGAATGTTGGGCATTCATTCTTTTGGTGTCATTTTGCACTACATGTGGTACACCAAGCAAGTTCTCTTTTGTCCTTACTCCTGTTCTGGTTTAATTGAAATGTTAGATTCTTCAGGTCTTCCTTGAGATCCTCTATTGCTAGATTTGTATTCCAATATTGGCTCTCTTCCATTTGTAGGGATGCCTGCAAATCCTCTTCCTGGGTATGAAACATCTCTTATCTCAAGGGGTATTTCAAATGTGGTAGAAGTGAACTGACAAACAAATGCCTATGTTTCATATCTATCATGACATACTTTATCTTTACCTTCAAAAATTTGAATCGCTGGTCTATCTCCCAAACATATTATCCTGGTTTTTGTCTGATCTCTATCATCTCATTCATGTATTGATCCTCTGAGCTAGGATTCTAGAATTTATTTATCAACAACTTATTGATATCCACAATTGTTCTAGTTGTTCCTAGTGGATTGTTTGTAGCTAAGCTCATGTACCAATCCAGTTTGTGGTCTCTTAGTGTGATGGCTAACTACGCAAGTTTAGTGTCTTCATTTGTGATCTTCTTTAGTTCCTATATCTTTTCATAGATGAACAAGTGCTTCTCAAGGTCCTCTGATGCCTATCCCATTAATTCTGGTAACCTGATGGTGGGATCATGTCCCATCTTGAATGTTGAACTACTACCTCCACGTGGTGTAGATATTTGACTAATGCTTCCTGATTTGGCTCCCCCAGTTTTCGCTCCCTGTGTAGTTGTACTTCTTCCTGTGTTTCTTCCACTGAAATTCGGTTGTCTAAATGATGGTGTTATTTTTGGTGTATTAGTCGCACATGGGTTTATGGGTTACACACTGACACTAATATGGATAGGAGTTCTTCCTCCAGTTTCTTCTCTTGGACCTCTTATCTTCCTTTCATATTTTGTGCATAGGATTTCCTCAATATGCTCCACAATCCAGAGATCCTCTACCTCTTCTTCATCATTTTCCAAGACTTCCCTTGCGGCTATGGCTCTCTTCTTATTGTTCATCTTATATTGGTAGGGTACTCCACTGTGCGTTCTTCCAGTTGTTTCCATGATCTTCTTGATCTGGTCTTCCTACATCATGATTGGATCCAAGGCCTCCTCCTTCTTTCCTCTATCCATCTCTTCCTCCATTTCTCCATCTCTTGTCACTGCTTCCACCCTTCTCCCATGCACGCAAGGAAGTTTAGTTGTCTGAGGCCATTTTCATTACACCTTTTTTATACAATAACATCTTAATGAAAGTATACAACGATATAATATACCTACCTCTAGGTCCATTCAGGAACTCTTTCTTTGTTGCGTTGTATGACTTCACAGTATCTACTGCAAATTCTGTGATAAGTCCTGCAACAATGGTGTCTAACCAAAAATCTACTGCACACGTAAACTTATTGTCAACTTGTTGTAATTACGTGATCTCCACAGGATTCCATTCTAGTTGTCTGATCCGATATGTAGGGTGTTTGTATGTCAACCTCAATATTCACTCCTACAACACATGCGGGAAATAATAGAAAAATACTTCATGCAAGTCGTTGAATACGTACTTGTCCAAATATTTGCACGGTGTTAAATTAAGGTTTTCGTTATCTTTCTGTGCAAACTCCAGCTCCTTTGTTTTCAACTAGCTCTCAATATCTACCTTTGTTGGGTTCCACGGTCTCAATATCCCCTTTTATATTCTCATTCTTTTAACGTTTTGTCACCATATTTGGAATTCTTTTTATGCTTCTTCAACGGATCTCATTCAATCAATCCCATTCTGTTCCAACTGACAACAAAAAGACTTGCTAGTTATTTACCTTATCTACTCTGATCTTACTTGAATGTCATAAGTTGATCCAAGTTCAGTTTTGAACAAGCTTCCAACAAAATCCCTCTAAAACTACTTCCCCCCTGGTAAACCAAAAGGAAACACAGTACAAAGGGTGCACTGCGCAGTCTCACCCAAGATAGTTCTATGGGTGACTACAATGCTCAAATGATTGTAGCTTGGGAATGAGTGCAGATATGTGATTTCACCCTATGATTTTAATTCATTTACTAGATCATACATCTAGATTTATTATACTATCATTCATACTCACGCATGTAAAATATCAAATCTAACTAATTCATCCATTCATGTATCTAACATCTAATCATCAACACCAAGGAAGATACATAACATTCAATCACATAACACAGGGTCTACCATGGTTCACCCATCCTAGGATACATCCACAAAGATTTGGTTATTCTGATCTTTTATTATTTTGGTTCCAACACTACAATGTCTCGTGCCTTACAACTCTCCATCAAAAGAGGTCGATATATTATAATGAGGCAGACTAGATCACACCAGGCTCCTCAGATAGTGATCTAACCCTTAAGATATACCTTCATCCCTCTCCTTAGCTCAAAATATTACAAAAATAGAACAAAGTAGAAATATGATAACAATGACAAACAACATGACATCCAACTCTGAACCTCAGAACAAAAGACTCAGGACCCCTACCTAGACCTCCTAGGTACCTATTTATACATGTTCTTGGCTTACTATCCATTACATATTATTACCAAAACCCTAACCCTAGCATGGTCAGCTATTACTGCATGCGTTCCTCACATGATTTCCTCCTCTGCATGCACCTTTTCCTTGTGCGTGCTTCTTTTCCTACCAGTTGTCTTGTTCTTTATTCTCCAAAATTATTATTTATTCCAAAATGGGCATGCGCGCAACACCTATTTAGGGTCATCCCCACGGGTCACCCAATAGACATCCCATGAGGCACCCCTGTGGGTTGAGTAGAGCATGTCCCATGAGGCCCCCATGGACACCTTGCCTGTGTCACATGAGGCAATACCATAAGTGAATATTTAAGCTTGGTTTAGGTTTCATAGGCTGAACAACATCTCTTGGAGGTTCAACAGTGATCAGGTACACCAGATTTATTTACAAGTTCAAAAAGGTATGCTACATGATTGGATAGTTGTGATAGTGTTAGGTATGGACATGTGAGGTTGAGTAGATTCCCTTTGGACATCATTGAATGAATGAGATATGTTGCATAGGGAATATCTATAGAGGTACAATGTTGGTATACTTGTTGTTCATCATTGGCACACTTGTTGGGATTTATTTGAGGCATTTGTTTGGATATGAATGAGGAATGGTATTGTGAGTTTGGGCATATTCCTTGAAGTACTATTGTTGTATAGTACTTCTTTTAGTGAATGTTTATGAGGAAGATATGGTGAAGTAGATTACTGATTCATTTTGTTTGATTTATCGACATATCTTATGGTGCATTGTGAGAGGCATTGGTTAGTGGTTTTGATACATGATTGGTTCATGAATGGTATGTGTTTGAGGGTTTTTGGATAAGATGTATTGCTGAAGTTATTGGTATAGTTTGAGGTTGCATTACAGTGAGGGTTTGATGCATTGTTGATGTAAGGGTTTATGGTATTTGGTTTATGGAGAGTATGGTGTATTTATAGAGGTATCTTGTTGGTTATCTTGGTGATATTATGCATGTTGTTAAGACTTGTCTTGGTGATTGATCTTGGTGAGTAGATATGATTTGGATGATGATATTGATGAGACAGGTTGTTGTGATAGGTTGTGTTGTGCATAGTTGATGCACTTGTGTTGGTATAAACTATTGGTACAATTTGACAGATTGGTTTTTGTCTACAAGTTGGGTCTTGTACTTGAGGGTTGGAATCCTCACACATCAGTTGATGCCGAGATCCGCAAGATGGGTTTTGGATTTGAGAGTTGGTAGTATCTTGGATTTGGCGCTCTTTTTTAGTTGGTGTTGATAAACCCCTGAAGATCGTAGTATTCATGTAACAACATAAAAAAAAAATCTTACACATATATCTGGTGCTCATTGTGTTCATTATGATGATGGTTCATAGTTCTTTATTATTGATGAATTTTGTTGATATATGTTTACATGCAAGTAGATAATTGTGAATGAAATAAATGAAGGTAAATGTTTGAAGAAGTTTATAAATAAATAAAGAAATAAATGTGAAAATATCCATACACCTATTCACCCACCCCTCTCAATGTGTTTGGTGTGTCCAACAATAGGAGCCTAACATTCCCTCAAAAACAAAGCATTTCCATCAAGGCTGAAGATGATGGAATTGTTAAAGTATATTTTATCTCCCATGTGACATCTTCAGACAATGTATCCTTCCACTATATCAGGACCTCTTGGATAACACACTAGTGGAGATGATGCTCTGTTTTTTCAAGGATGGCCTTGGGCTACAACCAAATGGAACATTTTCCATCCAATTCAGAAAGGTTAGTTTGAATACAATAATTAGATTTGACCACTTTCTTTAATAAGGAGACCTGCAATATTAGATGAATTTTGGAGTGGCTTGGAAGTTACAACTTTTAAGTCACTAGACCAACACATCTGAGGTCTTTATAAGGTTCATAAAAATTTGGTGAAATTTTATGGTTGTTGTTGTCTTTGAGGGAGGTATTATTATAAGGTCACTTTATCTCCTTCTTCAAAATGGAATTTGGAATTATGTTGATCATCCTACTGCTTCATCCAGTTTTGATTCATTACTAAATTATCCTTAAGAGTGTGTAGAATGCCAACCTAATCTGTGAGGGTTGTGTTGACCTACCACACCTTAGAGACTCTAGGTAAGTAGGATACTATTGATGGTGTATGTTTTCCATAGAAGGATTCAAAGGAAGTCATTCAAGTGGTACCATGATAAGTGGTGTTGTATCACCATTTTTCTAGGGTTAACCATTGAACCCATTGGGATTGTCATTCTTAAGTGAAACACCTACAATATGCTTCCAAAGAATTTTTGACAACTTCAGTTTGACCATCATTTTGGGGATGATAAGTAGTGATAATATGTAATTGAGTTCCTTGAAGACAAACCAATTCTTCCCAGAAATTTCTAGTGAAAGTGGGGTGATGATATGACATAATAGACTATATATTACCAAGGATTTTATAGATATTATCCATCAAGAACTAAGTAACCATGGAGGATTTAAAAGGGTGTTTTAACACATAAAAATGAGAATATTTGAAAGGTGATCAACCACAACCATGATGAAAAATTTAATGTCATATTTGGGCAACTCCACAATGAATTCCATGAAAATGTCAATCCATTAAACTAGTGGAATAGGTAAATATTGTAGTTCACCTAGAGTTTTGAATATTTCACCCTTGCGTTGTGGGAAAATATCACATTCCACCACAAAATTGTGAATGTCATTCTCCATTCTTTCCTAAAAAAATGAATGTTTGATCCTTTCATATATCTTATGAAAGTCAGAATTTCCTACTATTGGAGAAGCATAGAGTCTATATAACACTCTTTATTTAAATACATACTACTTGGTCAAATACATACAACCTTTATAGAAAAGTTCTTAATTATTTCTAGTGTGGCCCTGATATTCATGGTTTGTCATTTGAAGTTGTTTCATATTTTTGAAAGAGAGTATCTGCTACTACATTCTCCTTTCCCTTATTATAAATTATCTCATAATAATATCCCAACATTTTAGTGACCATTTTTGTTGCTCAGGGGATGAAATACTTTTATATAAGAAGTATTTAATGATGCAATGAATATTTTTAATTTGGAAACATTTCTTTATCATGTATGGGTGCCATATATATACATCATGCAATATATCCATAATTTATTTTTCATAAGTCGATTTTCCTGAGTGCCTCTCATAGAGTTATTTACTAGAAAAATACAATGGTATTCCCCATTTCACAATTATTGCACCTATTCCTTTACTAGAGGCATCAAATTACAAAAGAAAGGTCTTACTAAAGTGAGGAAGAGTGAGTATTGGGGTAATACGAAGAGTGATTATTGGGGTAATACACATAGTAGTATTCAAATCCTGAAAGGGGTGATATTTTTATTCATTCCAATTGATTTGTTTTAAGGAAGATGGTGAGAGGAGATCAATCTTACCATAGTTCATGATGGAACTTTTGTAGTACCTAGTGAGACCAAGAAAATATCTTAAACTTTTAAGAGCTTTGGGACATGACCAATCCTTTATTGCTTCAATTTCATTTGGGTCCACAACTACATCATCATGACTAAAAGTATGGCTTAAATATTCCACTTCAGAGAGACCAAAGGCACATTTAGACCACTTGAGAAAGATTTTATGATTAACAAGTAGTTTTAACACCTGATCCGCATGGGTGTGCCAAGTTTTATCATAGATCAAGGTGTCATAAAAAAAGACATGTAAAAAATTATAGAGAAAGGGTTAAAATATGGTGTTCATGAGACTATGGAAGATGGAAGGTGCATTACAAAGGCTAAAGGGAATCACCAAGAACTCATAATGGTCGTCATGAGTGAAAAAATTATTTTTGGGAATGTATACCTCCTTCATGTGAATCTGGTGATAGCTTGAATGAAGATCAAGTTTGGTGAAAAATTGAACACATTTTATCTCATACAAGAGGTTGTTAATGAAGGGAATGGGGAACGTATCCTTGACTATGATGTTTTTGAGAGATAAAAAGTCAAGACAAATGTTCCTTCTACACACACTGCTCCTTATCTGATTTGTCATGCAGTTTTCTTTTGCATGATTCCCAAAATTGGTCCTAAAATAACTTGCTCCAATAGGCCCCCAACACTCACCTATGGCTCATCCTGAGCCACTTCAGGTCTTCTTCCATGTCTCCATGAGATTCCAGAATGTTTCTATTGTAGTCACATCCTTTTCTGTTACTTGGGTTTCTTGCTGCAAAATTTCCTCTATTATCTCTACAGTGATAAGGGTATTAAGCTTCTCTGCATTCTCTTATGTTGCATGCTTAACGATAGCTTACACAACTACAATTTTATGTTTTACCTAGAACACTTCCTCCTGCAATGTCTCGATATTCTATGCATGGGCCTATTGTTATATTCTAAGTACAACTTCCTATTCTCCAAAATTGCAACCATATTTTCTACTAGTGTCATAGTGCTCATCGTCTCTTTAAACTTTTGCACCTCCTCCAGCATGACCTGCAAATTCTAACTTATTCCTTTCAACTATGCATCGTCTGTTAGCTGATCCATACTTGTGTTATTTCTTCATATAACTTGGCACACTCCTCGTACAAAATCTTGATACTTTATGCAGTTGTCTTCTCTCTTTTATCCCTTTCCTCGGGTGGAGTGCCTAGCATCGTGTGTGCTTCTCAGTCTACAATCTTCGTGTGGAAGCCCTGAATGGATTCACTAATATTTGACATATGTTATTCCAGTGGAGTGTCAATTTCCATTGGTATCTCTAGGAAATTATTGTACACTTCCCGCACTGCATTTTTCAACCTTCATTCTCTTTGTTTAGCCTCATCCCGCTCCATCATAACTTTGTTGTATTCTATATGCAATGTTGCCTTATCATTTATCACTTTAGTCAATTCTGTTGTCGTCAAATCTTCACACAAATTTATCTCTTGTGTAACACTTGTATGCAAAAACTTTAATGCATTCATCGGTAATTGTGACAAGACTAATTCAATATGACTTAACACTTATTCTTACTCTTGCATCTCTTTTGAGGGGAATTTCAATGATCCATATGATAACTTAATTACTCTACGCTCTCTTGATGATTTTGATGGGTGAGAGATCGTCAGTCTTGTTCTGTAATATTTTTTGTACTCTCCATATGTTCTTCCTTTCTCCATTGCTCTGGTGTTATCTTGTATAACTCCAAAAGATAACACAATGAAGTTATCTACTCCTACACATATGTTTGTATCTCTTATTGTTTCTGCACTGAAAACCGAAATGCTTTGTCTATCACTTCCTTTATTTGATTGCCTATATTTTATAAGTCATATTTTGTCAGGGATTGGGTGGCCACTTACTTGAATGAATTCCTCTTCTTCTGTTGGTGTACTAGTTTTCCATAATCATTCTCTTTCCTCTTCTCTCTAGGGTGCATTACTGTCTTCTATGTTTCTCATGTGCCATTTTTGTTTCCTTCTCCCTCTCCTTCTTTTTATAGCTCGACTCATTCTCTAACGATTGTGTTTTTGGTGCCTTTGTTTCAGGTACTGGGGTTTTCCATTATCCTTCCCATTCTTCAACAATCTTCCCAACCTCATCTTTTGTAAAACTAGATATGCTCGGCAACCACTACCGGTATGGGTCACTCTTGGCTTGAATATGCATGTAGTATCTTCCTTCTTTAAAACACACAATCATCTTGTATGCTTCCACTAATTGTGGTAGTATGCACAATGTATCTTGAATATTATATCGAATTACCTCTTTGTAAACATATAAAGTAATGTTATTATCCAATTGTCTTTCCTTGTGTGCAGTATACCACACGTTCACATATCTCACTACCAAACATGGTTTTTTCGCAACCCCTAGAAATTAAGTGTCCCCCGAATCTCTACAAGCCACTAATGAAATCAATATAAAAAACCATGCATAATGAAGTTATATTCCCTTATCTTGTGCCTCCCTACAATCCATCAAAAATTGGTTCAACAGGAAATTTCCCTAGTTCAATTGTACTCCTGTGACACACTTCTCAGTTTCTGCTATTACACCTAATGGTACTTTATATTTACAAAATTTTATCAACAATTTACATGCCAACACCTATGTCATGAACTTGAATGTGTAACCATTAATACTTTCAATGTACAAACCATATTATCCTTTGAATGTGTCATACTTATCCTTCATTCTTTCTACCAGTGCCTTCTACTTCGACTTGTCTGTGAATAATGATATTGGATTTCCCCCTGTTGATGGTAACCCAATGATCCATATTTTGAGTTCAGTGTCTATTGAAACCAACCCATCCAACCATAAAAATACTCCATGGATGCAACTGAGAAATAACTTGACACAAATGTTTATCTATACACTCCTAACAAAATGTGGAATGTACAACATATTCAAAATGCATGTTTTCTCTAGCCTTGCTTCCCATTCTTGTTTCTCTACTATTACTTCTTGTGAACTCGGGGTGAGAGTTACAGTCCTATACTTATATGGTGCCAAGTCTTGGAAACTTCTTTATATATGTCAAGTTATGGTATGCATACTTCATATTCCCTACTGCGCCTAACATATCCTCTTCAATGATTACCCATGATGGGATCTCTAGTTCAACAAGTTCATACTTCATTTTCTTTGGTATATTAACCTGCTTCATTTTCAACTTCCTTGGTGGCACGCAATCCTTCAGAAGGTTGATCAAGATTGGCACTGACGCCGATGATCCCATAGTTTCCTTGAATATAGGTATCGAAGTCTTCCTGGTGCATTGTTTCTTCTTCTATGATGAAGCTTCTCCTGTATTTGGTGGAAACATTATTCTCTGCAACTAAATCATTTATTCAAATTTCTTAATCAACTCTATTAAATTTGCTTGGCTTGTTCTATCTCTCTACAATGATTGAACAACAATAACCTTTCCATGTCAATCCTTCATCAACTTTTATAGTTTGTTGCCAGTTGTTTCTATTCTTCTTCATTCCCAAACCTCCAGTCTAATTCACTTGCATTTACATTCAATCCTTGCCCTGACTCTTTATTAACTTCGTATACTTCGGTGGATTATATGCTATATTTTTCATCGTTTAAAAATCCTCTTGTCATTTTTCATTTATGATTACGCAGCTCCACTACCTCGCTGTCATGTTAATTCTTAAATGATTATACCATCATGTCTATTCTTTAATGCATTTCCCACCTTCTGCAGAGAATATTTTTTGCACTTCAATCCTCCTTCCTGCGTATTATTTCTTCCTCTTTTCTACATCTCTGTGACATTTTCTGATTTCTCTCCTTACTTAGTTTGAACAATACCTTATTCACAACTTCAACTTTGTATATCTTAACTCAAATGATTTTATTTCTTTTCTTCTTTTGTTTTTCTTTTACTTCTATAATACACAATAATAAATATGCTATGGTACACATATTGCATCCTCATACTAGTGCACAGAAGCATGGTTGTCCCTATACAATTTCAACCGACTACCGTTAACTAGTCCTTCCATAAGTTCCCCATTCAGTTTTTCCAACTAGACAACAACTGCTTCTGTCACAACTATGATCACATATGGACCCAACCAATGCATCTGAAACTTTCTAGGGTGCTACAAAAAAATGTTGTCATCAAGAAAAACTAAGTCTTTTATCTAGAACTTCTTCTACTTAATATGTCGGTCATTCAAGGATTTCTCGTGCACTTTCTAAACTTGGTGATGAAATCCTGTGAAAAATTGTCTTCTTTCAATTCTACTATCTCTAACAATCTTTTCTCTACTGTGCCAAAATCTACAAGCTCTGTCAATGTGACAATGTGCAGACTCAACACAATAAATTCCATAGGCATAACTGCTTCTTTCCATACACTAATCTGAATGGTGTATGTCTTGTCAGCTTCTTACTTGTAGTCCTATACGCCTATATCACTACTGAAATCCTCAAGTCTTAGTCATATTGAATTACATTACACACCTTCATTAGTGAATTATCTAGGATCTTATTGAATTCTTCTATTGTCCCATTTTACTAAGGATGATATAGTGTGCTCTTTTGGTGATGAATCTAAAACTCCTCTGTCAAAGATGCAATTGTCTTATTCATAAAATGAGTTCCCTGATCACTCATAAGTATTCTAGGGAATCCAAACCTTGTAACCCTAGTTTCAAAAAACAATTATGTAGTTATCTCTGCACTAAAATCTCTCACTGGTTCCATTTCATCCTATTTGGTCAAGTAATCAGTCACAGTAATGATGTATCTGGATCTTGACCTCTTTGTTGGTGGATTAATTGGTCCAACAAAATAAACAACCCATTTTGATCCAAATTATTTTGAGAATGAAATGAAGGCATATATATAACAATGAAATATCCATAGATATTGCAATAAACACATAGATACAATAGTGCACAATTATTTTATTAAATGAGAGAATGTACAAAAACTGTAAAATTATAGAGTGCATGATCTGCTAGAATGGTGGTAGTTTATCTCTGAGAAGAGGTGTGATGGATATGCTCATTTGTAAGAAGATGATGATGTTTACAATGAGGCTCTATAGGATTTTTTTAACATGAATAAAATCTAAAACCCTAACCCCAGAAGATGAAACACCAAAATTCATGTGGGCCCTGATTGGGTATTTTGGTACGTCAACTTCCCAAGGGAATAACTTTTGAATACGATCTCTGTTTGGTGCGTATGATAGCTCGTTTGAAAGGTATATCCAAGGAATACACATTTTTATATCAAAATTTGGATAAATCCTATAGTGTGATTGTGGAGGTCCCAAAAAACGTTGTTTATGGCATTAAAATGACCCCATAAGTTTAGGACCCAAAAAGTTGTAGAAAAACTGTCAAGGTGAAAACCCATGTTTTGAGCAAACAGAATAGGTGGGTGGCCACCGATTTATTCCTGGATCAATCCTCCCCCCTTAGGAAGAAATGGTATCCATTGCATCAAGTCCCTAGGGAATATTTTGCTTAATCTGAATCTTGGTGAGTTTCTTGCCTTGCTGAAAAATGTTTCATGCTTAGCTTGTTGAAGGTTGTTATGAACCTTTTGTTGGAGGGGTTGGATTTGTTTATCCAATATGGATGCATGATCTCCTAGAGTCTGGGAGGAATCTATCGGTGAATATGCAACATGAAGAAGATGAAGTGATTTATCATAACTTGGTTTGAGTGGGCAGTGTGGAGGAACTCTCGTAGGTGCAATAGGAATATTGTGGTGTTCTTCTACAATCTTGTTGATTTGTTTATGTTGGATAGAAGGTTCTTGGGATGAGGATGCAGTGGTTGCAATGTCCTTTTTTCCTTCTGACAAGGTTTTGAAGAGGATAAAATTTGAGGCATGAGAGATTACTTTGTGGATTTTTTTTGTCAATACAATAGTCGAAACTACCTCTAGTATCCTGTAAGGCTGACCCCCTAGTGTAAAAATGACACTACAGGGTCGAGCATCATAAACGACATGATGCATACACATATATGGTTGGCCTAAAAGAACATCACATACTTGTACTGGGGAAACATCACAAAATACCTCATCCTTGAAGGGCTTAATGTCATATGAGAGGAAACAATGCTTGCTAAAACAAAGATCTTGTCCTTGGAGGTGTCATCCGATGTTGTATGGTTGCAGGTGTGGTGTTTTTGGAAAATACAAATGCATGACTACCTATGGTGATATGAGGTTTTTTTGGCTTCCTCTTTCAACAATAAAATATAGCGGGGTCTTTTTCACCCACATCTGTGAATGGAAGAGGCATTCCCCCTCCTCGAGATCCTTTGGTTCTTCTGGTCAGATTGTTGTGGTTGAGATAGTAGTAGTGGGTTCTGCATCAATTATATTCCCCCTTTTATTAGTGTCCAAATAAAATTCTGATTTAGGGATCAAATATGTTTCTTTGAGCTTGAACACCAATCACTGTTTCAAGCCACATTCATCAGTGTTGTGCCAAGGGATTTTGTGGAAGTCACACCACTTCCCATTGTCTTTTTTCATATTCTCGTTTCTCTTATTTTCATATGGCTTGGAATGGTTGTCCTGAGGTTGGATATTTTTTTATTTAGGGATTCCTTTACCATACTTTCATTGTTGTGGATTTGCAGAACCAAATTACCTCTAGAAAGGTGGAATCTTATCTCCGAGAAGAGATGTGAATGAATCACTAAAATGGTGGAAGCTTTTCTCTGAGAAGATACGTGATGGCTATGCTCATTCAAAAGAAGATGATTATGTTTACAATGAGGATATAGAATCCTTTTTAACATGAATAAAATCCAAAACCATAACCCTGGAAGATGAAATGTGAAAAGTCATATGGGCCCTGATGGGGTAAGTTGGTACATCAACTTCCCTAGGGCATAAATTTTGCATACAATATTAGTTTAGGGCACACAATATCTTGTTTGAAAGGTATACCCGAGGAATACACATTTTTATTTCACACTTTGGATAAACCTTATACAGTGACTGTGGTGAGCCCAAAAAACGTTGTTTAGGGCCTTAAAACGACCTCAAAAGTTTAGGACCCGAAAAGTTGTAGAAATACTGCCAAGGTGGAAATCCCTATTTTGAGCCAGAGAAATAGGTGGGTGGCCACCAATTTCTTCCTGGATAAATCCTCCCCCCTTAGGAATAAATGGTCTCCATTTCATCAAGTCCCCAAGGAATATTTTGCAAAATATAAATCTTCGTGAGTTACTTACCTTGTTTTAGAAGTTGTCATGCTTAGCTTGTCAAAAGTTGTTATGAACTTGGTGTTGGAGGGGCTCAATCTATTTAAAAAATCTGGGTGCATGATCTATCAAAGTGTGGGAGGACTCTGTCGGTGAAGATTCATCATGAAGAACATGAAGGGATTTATCATAACTTGGTTTGACTGGGTAGTATGGAGGCACACCCACAGGTGCAGTAGGAATGTTGTGGTTCTCTTCTAAAATATTATTGATATAATTATACTGGATATAAGGGTCTTGAGATGAGGCTATAGTGGTTTCAATGTACTTCTCTTCTGACCATGTTGGTGAAACGCCCCTTCGTTACGTCTATGAATCGCGAAGTACAATAG
>ML778371.1:291128-312295 GCA_009831015.1 Picea engelmannii | reverse complement strand
AGCAATAGTAAAACATCCTGTCATCAATCATGACGCATTATCATCAAGGTTAAGTGGTTCATCATCATAAAAATCCAGATCACTTGCGAGCAAGCGTCCTCAAAGAATAAGTTTTGTCAGTGCGCCAGAGCGGGATGTTACAGTTGGGAAGAGGCTAAAATTTGCAGCATGAGATATTACTTTGTGTCACCATTTTTTCGATACAGTAGTCATAACTACCTATGGTATCCTGTAGGGATGACCCCCCAAAATAACAATGATGCTATGGGGTGAGACTCATAAAAAAAATGGCATTGACACAAAGATCTTTGTTGGGGCTCAGAAATGACATATTTTCATCCATATTTCCCTTCATCATTCTTCACATTTCATCGCCCCATTAACCTTTCACGATATCATTTCCATAAATATACTTGGGTTTCACCTTTTTGTTCTCCACTTTATTCATTTTAGTATTAAAAGGGAATTTGTGATTAAACATTAGAAAATTGACATGTTTTCATATATATCTCAAATATGTTTGAGCTTCGTAATGTGTAGGAATATGTGAAGGATTAATTCCAAGGACTTCTCGAATACTTCCTCCACCATTTCAATATTTGAGGAGATAAATCAATCCCATTCCAAGGAGAAGATCATGGAGATTTGGTTGGAATATCTTATCTAAGATATATGAGAGATATGTGTGAGGATTTAAAGGGATTATATTTTGTAATAATGGGAAATAGGTTGAGAGAAAAGTGGATCTGTAATAATGAGATGGTTATCTTATCTTCAAGGCTCTCATGCATAAAAGAGAGTTCTCTCTCTTCATGAGAATTCAATTAGGAGAAATTAGAATTCAATCAGTTGTAAGTAGAGAATTAGAGTAGTCATTAATGGTAGTCATTAGGATTCGAAGGAGAAAGGGATTCTTAGCTTTGATTCATGGTTTTGGTTTTCATGCTTTTATTATTTTGTTATGAAGATTGGTTTGGTTATTGTAATAGAAGATTGCCTCATTGGCGTGAGCTCACATATGTTGTTGTGTTATTTAACTCTTCACATGTTGTACTTTCTTTTCCTTCATGCAGTTCTCCATTTCTAGATTAATTCCTTCACGCAATTTCTCGTTCCTAGATTAATCATTTACGCAACTAGATTAATTCAATTCCAAGTCGTGTGTTAGATTAATGATTCTATTTTAGTCGTGTGTTAGATTAATGATTCAATTTCAGTTGTAGCTTAAACATTAGATTAGATTAGTCCCACTTCAATCTTGCATATACTTTGTGTGTTCTTTGTCATTTTATGAACCCCAGGTTGACAAATTAGATAGTTGGGTAAATACTACAATGCAATTAATTCAACATTAGTTCAGCCCAATGTAATCACTGTTGTTCCTTTTGTTCCAATTTTTGTTCCTTTTGTAGGTCATGTTGTTCCTTTGAATAGAACAACTGTCGTTCCCTTTACGATTGTTGTTCCTTTACAAGTGTTGCATCTTTGGAGGCTGGGTATTGAAAACAGAAGGTAAGTACCTACGTAGGCGACAAGCAAAATGCTTGTGCCAGTGCCTACTTTTTTTTGATGCATAGAGGTTGTTTTTAGGACTTCTTTAGAGCCCAACAATCTCATCCCTAGCAGAGTCATCCTTTTTGTATGGTTGTGGGTGTGGTGTTGTCGGTAAATCTGACTGATTGACGACCTTTGCTAATATGAGTTTGTTCTGGCTTCCGCTATCAAGAATAAAATGCATCAGGGGCAGGGATGATTTTAGGGGATAAATTTCACTCATGGGCTAATTTTCCATGTTTTTTCCAAAAACGAGATTCGCTATTTTAAAAAATATTCGCCCAAATTCTATAGGATACAATTATTTTACCTTACAAATCGCCAAAATTTTATAAAAACTATATAAAATCCTTACAAATATGAATATTTTTACAAAATTATCACCAAACATTTATAGTTGGCATATGAAGGATTAGTAATATTCGCCAAGGTTTCTACATTTTAAAATAAATTTACATCCTTAAAATCATCCCTAATCGGGGGTCCTCTTCACCCACATATGTGAATGGAAGAGGTTCTCCCCCTCCTCAGGATCCTATTGTTCTTATGGTTGGATTGTTGTGGTTGCAAAAATAGAAATGGGTTCCGCATCAATTGTTTGTTTCCTTTTATTAGTGTCTGAATCAGAGTCCAAGTCGTGACATAACTCTGTTTCTTTGATCTTGGCCACCAATGTGTTTTTCGAGCGACATTCATCAGTGTTGTGCCAAGGGATTTTATGGAAGTCACACCACTTCCCAGTATCTTTGTTTTTCTTCCTGTTTCTCTTCTTTTCTTGTGGCTTGTACTGGTTATCTTGAGGTTGGCTATTCTATGAGTTAGATCTACCTTTACCATACTTTTCTTATTGCATATTTGCATACCCAAATTCTTGCTTGTTCTTCTACTTAAATTTTTTCTCTATTTTGACAACATATCTATAAGCGACTAGTAGTGATGAGATGTCCAAAAACTCCATTTCGGTTTAGATGTACATGTGTAGAGCCCTACAATATTTCAGAACCAGATTCCATTAAAAGTATTTGATACCCATATTTGTTCTCAAGGTATGGAAGGTATTTATGAACTTTGACATTGTTTGGTATTTCTTTTGATGCAGTGTGGTTCATCTCATGTACTGGTCATCATAGTTTCCCATAGGTTAATATTTATCTTTGACCGTGCCCATAAAAAAATCCCATGTGGGATTGACCCCAAATATTCCAGACTCCTATGTGGAATTTTTCTCCCAGTAAGTTTCCCACCAATGTTTGACATGGGGGAGAGCCTTGAGGAGTGCAAAGGTGATATTTTCTCTATCAAAAAAATTAAACAGAGAAATAACCTTCTAGAAAATTTAACCATTTTTCCAAAGCATTTGCATTGATCTGACCTTAAAATATGGGGATATCAAAATTAACTTGTACCTTGAATGGAGTAGCACCTCTAAAGAAAATTATTGAAAAAGACATGCTTGTTATTGTCGACAATCTTTGAAGGATTTGGGAAAAATTCTCCAGCATCTTGTTCCTCTTTTGCACGATGGATTCTACAAGCAACAACTTGATGAGATATTCTACTCCTGCATCTGTATTTTATTCCTCCATGGGAGGATACTTGGGCCGACGAGGGAAATTTTCCTCAAGCGAAAATATCATGAGACCCAACTCTCTGTGCCCTGACCTCATCGAGGACATGTGCTAAGAAATGACAATAAGCAGCCTACTTTGATACCATAGATATGGATTATTTTGAGAAAAAAATGAAGGCATAGATACAACAATGAAATATATAGATATATTGCAATAAACACATAGATACAATAATGCACAATTTTTTTATTAAATGAGAGAATGTACAGAAACTGTAAAATTACAGAGTGCATGACTCGCTAGAATGGTCACAACTTATCTCTGAGAAGAGATGTGATGGCTATGCTCATTCAAAAGAAGATGATAATGTTTATAATGAGGCTCTAGAGGCCTTTTTAACATGAATAAAATCCAAAAACCTAACCCTAGAATATCAAATTCCAAAATTCATGTGGGCCCCAATGGGGTAAGTTGGTACGTCAACTTTCCAAGGGCATACATTTTGCATACGATCTTTGGTTGGGGCGCACGATAGCTCGTTTGAAAGGTATATCCGAGGAATACACATTTTTCCATCACACTCTAGTTAAATTGTATAGTGTGACAATGGTAAGCCCAAAAAACGTTGTTTAGGGCCTCAAAATGGAAGTCGAAGTTTAGGACCCGAAATGCTGTAGAAAAACTGCCAAGGTGGAAACCCCTATTTTGAGATAGTGGAATAGGTGGGTGGCCCTCAATTTCCCCCTGGATCACATTTATCAAAATCCTATAATTTCACTTGCGGTTCTAACAAAATCTCATCTCTCATGGAAGGCTTCCCAAGTCTCCGACAAACATCACAGGTCTGACATAATTCTTTCGCATCCTTATGAAGGGTGGGCCACCATAGTCTTGCACAAAAAAATATTCTAAGTTATTGCTTTTCCTACATAATGGCCTCCTACAACTCCTTCATGCACTTATAATAATATCATATTTCTTTCATGTGTCAATACATAGTGTCATAGAATACCATATGTGCCTATGTTGCACATCTTCTCAACAATTGTTTCATTCCAATAGTCTCCTATGTTCACAAATTTGGGCTTGTCTTCGGTATCGATATTTACTTTGTGAATTCTCAATGGTTTTGAATAGAAAATAGATTCAAGTTATGGTCCCTCTATCACGTGCTCTCATTTAGTTTCTAGTATTTTCACATTTCTTGGGTCTTCCTCTTCTTGGTCTTCTTCAACAACATTATAACAGTACAAAACTTATTCAACTGACGCAGTAAATGTAGGTGCACTATACAAGGGTATTGATCCCATTGAGTTTTCAGATTTAAAATTATTGTTCTTGATGACATGGAAGGATGATTCAATCAAAGGAGAATCATCTTCAAAACTAAAATTTACCTTGAAATTCTGAGTCAATTCTTCCCAATCTACAATTTCTCTATGCACTTCCAGTTCTAAATACCAATTCTTCGGGATTGTGTCCAAGGTGTGTACAAACAAGTGCTCCCATTCTTTCATGGGTACCTTACTCCATGTCACAATGCATTGTGTAGCATTCTCCATTAGATAGCTCAATAATGTATAATTATGCAAAGTATCTTCATTCTTTGTGATGAACTTGATCTATAATAGCCTTCGACATTGTTGTCAATCTCTTATTCCATCCTTATGTGCAACCTACCATATTTTCAGGGTCGCTTTCAGTGTGACGTCTAAAGATAGTAATCTTTGTTGATCTAATATTTGAAATTAAAATTATCTTATAAAATAAGATACAATGGTTAGTCTGTCATACCTTAGAGGATCACATACCTCAATTCCAATCCATCACAATGCGTGGGGAATCCAAGAACATTTCCTTGAAGACACTTCATGCAATCTTTTCTGCCAAATATCTGAATCTTCTTTTGAATTTGACATGCATGAACTAATACTTCTCCAACTAAGTACACCATCATATGTAGGATTCACATAATCTTCCATCCACGTGGTCATATTATACATGTTATCAATCTCTTTTCCTTTTATTGGTTCTACATATCTTCTTCCTTCAATAAGATCCAATGACACAATAACCTTCAAGTATTCTACCTCAAATATCATTTGTATATTTTTTAGATTAATAATAGTTTGGTTTTCAAATTCCAAATCAAGTCCAAGTAGTGTTGGGTAAGGGGTTATACCATCAACTATATCGATCACTTCAATATCGTCCAAGTTGTGCACTCCATCAATACTAACACTTATCCCTGTAAGCCTTCTAATTGGAACAATATTATGCATATTTTCTAACCTCAATTGAATGGGAAACCAGATCAACTTCGAATTACCCATCACTTCCCATGTCTTCTTCAAAATGACATTCACATCAAAACCTATATAAAAAATAATATTTTCCATGTCATAGTCTCCTATCTGTGCATTGAGTTGAAACTCCCTATTGTTCTTTTCTTGTGGTGCACCTAGTTAAATTCTTGTTGTGTGAAAGGTATCTCTTTATCTTGGGTGAAACGGTCAATCATTCCACACAACATACTCAAAGTAGACTCATCCTCTATTAGTTCTAAACAAAGTCTTAATAAAATTTTCAAAGTACTTACCTTCTCAATTTTACTTTCTGAATGGTGATAGACTGGTGGCATATCATACACCGATGGTCGATCATACAAATATGGTGCAGTTGAAGTCAATGCTATCCATTCTTCTCCTATCACTTATTTTATTTCTTGTTTGTAGGTCTCTTTCTCTTTTCCAGGGTCAAACAATAGAAGAGGTTATGCTACTTTCTAGACCCACTAGTGGATCTTATTTCCTTGATATGCCACATGAGATCTGGTTCTTGTTCCTCCATGTGTAACTGCTACTATATTGGGTTATTCATCGCACGCATGTGATTCTATAATATTTACATTTGGGTTCCTATTTTCTTACCACTTTGTGATCAACTGTGGGAAATCCTCCATTGCATGGTACAACTGTCTGCAATATGTATACTTCATGTAGGGATTCAAATAGTCTTGCACCAAACATCCAGGCTAATTACAGTTATAATATATAACTGGTCCTCTTCCTCTACCAAATCCTCCTCTTCTGCATCTTATGAACCCTCCTCTTCCTCCTTGATTATAAACTCTTAGAGTATTATACTATAGATCTCCTCCTTCGGATTATTTTCCCTGGACTTTGTATTCATCTATGATGTGGTCTCTAATAAAATCAAATGCATGAAAATCCTTCTCTTCATGTCCCACTGACTTACAAATATTAAAAAAACAAGTTTCTTGTTGTGCTTTGATATTTCTGCATCAATGGAAAAGCAGTAGGGTGGTGACCCATCATCTTACAAATATCACTCCATACCCCTAATGGATTTATAACTCTTGTATTCAAATACTTATGAAAAGTTGGACATTCATTCTTATGATGACCTTTTTTTCTACATGTGACACACCATACTTCCTCGTGATTTTATTTTCCTTCATAAGTTCCTGTAACAAAACACTCAACGGTGCTAACTGCGATTGAACTTGAGCCATCCCTACACCATTGTCTCCTACAGGGTATCCTTACAATTTCATAGAAATTTCTAGGGCTTTTGACTATGACAAAGTCTTCTACTCTGTCAAGGGGCAGTGTATATGTGACAATAATCTTCCAATAAACCACTCCCTATGTTGTTCATTTGGAATTTGGAATGTCAACCAATCCTTTGGTATCTTGAATATTTGATCATAATCCTACATTGATTCATTCATTATCTGCTTGATCTCCTTCAACCCTGTAATGCATTTCGACTTAGACTTAGGTCTCTAGAACTCTTTTAATATATCTTGTCTTACATCTACCAATGTTCTAGTTTGTCCCATAGGTGTAGTAGTCTAATGCTTCATGTACCATAGTAATGTCTAGTCTCTCAATTTAGTCACCAACTACACAATGTTTGCATCATCATCCTGGATGTTCTTCATACTCAATATTGTATCACAAATGAATAAATGTTGTTCTCGATCTTCTGAACCTTCTCATGAAAGATAGGCATTCTTAAAGTGGGATCTATTCTAGCCATCGTATTCTGCACGATATTCCTCCTTGGTGATACTATTTGAAACTAGATTATTGTACTACTTCCATTGTTATAACTACTATCCCTACTTCCCTTTCTAACTATAATCAACAAGGTTTCTTTAGACCTTGGAGACGCACAAGGGGTCATGGGTTCGACGTAGGTTCTAGCCTGAGTGGTATTTTCTTCCCCTAGACTGAGTTGACCTTCTGTGCACGGTATGATATGGAGTATTACACCAGTGCCTCTCTCTTCAATCTCATAGTGTTTCTCCTCTCTATCATCCATAATCCTCTTCCTACTATATAAAATTCTCTTTCCACTATGCAATACCCCAATATCTTCTTCTGTCGCACCTTCTTATCTCGACATAATCAACCCATTCATTCTTCCTTGCAACACTCACACCATTCCCTAGTCAACCCCTAATCCCCTTTATGTGTGAAATCACTTAGCTTCTAGGGATATCTGATTCCATCTTCATAACCCCCTGATCACACAAACACATCTCAATCCAAGTAGATCGTGACTTCAAGTATCTTCTGCACGATCCCTTAAAGAATTCCCTTTTAGAAACACTATACAAGTGAGTACAATCTATAGAAAATTCAGTAATGTAACCTCCCAATATACTATCCAACCATAAATCAATTGTGCGTGACACCTGTTTTCTTATAGTATTGACTTTTTGAATTAACTCAGGAGTCAAATTTTTTGGAGCAACAGTGAGAAATATTTTGTTCTTTTCAACTAAAATCTATATCCACTCCACTAAAATATTCAAAAAATAAGAAAAGAAAATTTCACGCAAATATGTAAAAACATACCTTTGTAGCCATTTCTCTATACTGATCCATGGATTCTTATTCTAATCTATAAAAAATCAATCTCCTTTGTGTCCAACCATTGTCCAATCTCCTCCTTAGTAGTTCTCCACATTCTCCTTAGTCGCATATCCCGGTCCTATCAACAAAACGATTTGTTGGCATGCAGTGGGAAGACCCAAGGTTCAACATTAAATCACTAACAAATCCCTAAAGATACCATCCCTTTCAGCATCACTCAAAAGCAGGTGAAGTCTCACCCGAGGTACCTATGGGGACTACATGAACCGAGTTTCCACAATCATGAAGGGAAGGGAGGCATTCATTCTTACTATTCTACCTAAAATTCATTCATTAGAGCATCCATCATGTGCATAGAACCATCATATAAATATTCATATTAATCATGCATTCACTAAGTGCATGCAATAACCAAAAAAGTAAACAAACACATCACAAAAAAACACAAAGACACCATAATTAATGTGGTTCACCCCAACTAGGCCATGTCTACAATGACGATATTCTTATTTTATTATTTGGAATCATTCCTTACAAAAGGTGCACACTGCGCTCATACAAGACATCTAATTTATAACCTAACATTCCCTTACCGTTCACACATATAGTGGACACTTAACTATGGATTGATCTTTAACTTAGCTAACATTCGAATTAAAATTATTTCCTGAAGTTCAGAACTATATTCTCTCAACTCGTAAGTTCATGAATTTTCCCTCTCTCTCTCTAAGCTCTTTACCCAAAAAACCCATTACATATTTGTACTTTTACATTATGTCTTAGCCCATTACACTGCAGATAAACTTTCTAACTACTTCTAACTAACTTCTTCCTTTCACGTGCACTTCCCTTGAAATTACACTAACTATATTCCTCTCTTCTGTGTGTGCTACTTGTTAGATAATTTGTTATGTGGTTTGATCCTCAGGGTTCCGCATTAAATCACCAACAAAACCATAAATATACTATCCCCTTTGGCATCACCCACAAGAAGGTGAAGTCTCACCCGATGTACCCATGGGGACTTCTGGAACCAGGTTCCCATAGTCACGAGGAGAAAGGAGGCATACATCATATCCATTCAACTTAACATTCGTTCATTAGACCATTCATTATTTGCGCAGAACCATCATATAACTTATTCATATTAGTCATTCATTCACTAAGTGCATGCAATAACCATAACAATAAACAAACACATGAAAACAAAACAAAAAGACATCGTGATTAGTGTGGTTCACCCTAACTGGGCTATGTCCACAATAGCAAGATTCTTATTTTATTATTTTGAATCGTTCCTTACAAAAGGTGTGCACTGCCCTCATACATAATATCTCAGTTATAACCCAACATGCCCTTACCGTTTGTGCATACAATGCACACTTAACTCTCGATTGATATTAAAATTATCTCATATTCGAATTATAGTTACATCCCAAACCTTAGAACTATATTCCCTCAAATCGTAAGTTCACGACATTCCCCTCTCTCTCTAATCTATTTACCCCAAAAACCCATTACATATTTATAATTTTACATTAGGTATTAGCCCGTTACAAAGTGGACCAAAATGTCTAACTACTTCTAACTAACTTCCTTCTTTTCATGAACGTTGACCCTTGAAAATGTGCTAACTTTCTTCCTTTCTTCCACTTGCATTTCTCCTTTAGCTGATTTGTCATGTAGTTCACACTAGTGCGATTCCCAAAATTGGTCCCAAAATTTCCTGCTCCAACCTATTCCATTGTTCATGATATAAATATAAGACACCCACTTGAATTTTTGTTAATTCATTGGTGATGCCATGCACGTTGGCATATTTTACATGAAGTGTGTGCTTATCATTGATGGCAAGAACAACAACATTGATGGAAAATAGGAAAAACATCATCTCAGGAGGAGAAGTGAACAATATGTAGAGATCAAAGATCAGAAGGGAAAGCGTAGTACAAAAACATGATCAGGATCAAAATCTCAATAGGACAAACCAAGTTCGTTGAGAATTCAAACACCCTATAGTCGTTGGATCATTCTAATGGAAGGACAGGATAAGCTAGAAGAGAAGCACCGAATATATATCGAGCCATCTATCTAAGAACATGATCGACGGACAACATTTGGTTCATGTCAAAAGTTGTGAGGAGGTTAGTGTTCGGGGAATATCACTTTGGAAGAATTGGCAACTTGAAATTCAAATTACCCAAAGCTCTAAATCCAAAATGAATAAGGACCATCAGATCTGGAGAAAATTCAATGACCATTAGATCAAGGAGAACCACGACAACAAACAACTTCTACAAGGACATGTGGCAGACCAAGTTGGCATACCACGTCAGTAAGTACATGACATAATTAGATGATGACAAGTGTCAAGAGGAAATTGGCTTGTGCCATGTCAACAAATGACGTAAGCAAGCTACGTCACTCCTGGAGATTTAATTTGGGAGTTTCATCACCAACAAATGTCAAAAGTCCCGAAGGACGAAGGTTTGAAGTTGCTCTCAGTCATCTTATCTGAAGATTACTTCAGGTACATTCTCAACCATTGATCTAGTTTAGTGGAAGGATAGTGTAAGTGGAAGTGTTAACCAACATCAAGTAGTCTCCACCACCTATGACTTATTCAGCAGTTGACCAATCCAGAGGAGAATGAAGTAGGGATTAGCCTAAAGTATCGAAGTCCCAAACATTGAAGACTCGAAGAAGATTTTGGTTATTGTTGGCCCTTGACCAAGTTTTGAAGAATACTTGGTCATATTTGACCACTTTTGGAACTGTGACAACTTGCCAAGGAAGGAGCACAATGCGAAGCAGCAAGTAAGGAAGCAAGACCTATTTTTGGGTCCATTTTAGGGTTTTGGGTTGATGTAACAGGAAAGGGATGTCGGCCCATGGGTTTACCCATGCTTAGGCCCATTTTGTAATCTATAAATAGGCAATGTAAATAGAGGAGAATGATAGTAATGTAGTACATCTATGTGATGTATAACTGAAAGCTTAGTGCTAGTAACTAGATTTGTGTGATCATATGTATCTTAGAGTGCTCTGTGCATGAGATCAGAAAGCTAAGTGCAATTTGTTGTAGTCTTGTGCTGAAGGGAAAGGAAGAAAGATCTAGAGAGTTGCACAGATCTTTTGTCCTGTGTGAAGTAAGGGTCATTGAAGCTTTGTGTTGTAACTACTTGACCAAGATAATATAAAGAAGACTTTGTGGACGTAGCCCCAGGGTGGGGGTGAACCATGGTAACTGTGTGTATAGTAATTTGTGCTTCGATCTAATTTGTTTATCTATTTCTTGGCTAAGTGCTTAATGTGATTAAGTACATCTAGTTATGCTCTGTGCTGATGATATATGAATGAACGTTAGATCTGATATATAAGGTGCTTAGTGATTGATATGTTGAATATAACCTATATTTATGTGGCTAAGTATTGAATCATCTTTAGTATAAGTATTCATTGTGATGCTCTGTTCTATTTGCGAAGTACCAGATGGGTTAAATATTGATGAAGGATCTATGCTAAGTTCCCTATAAAAGATATAATCACAGATCAATGTCCCAACTAAGGTTGCAGACATATGAGTCTTGCAACCATCCCTGCCTCTACCTCGGGTGAGACTTCATCTGCTTCATAGGTGTTGCCAAAAGGGCCAGTAGTTATGGTTTTGTTGGTGCACTATTGAGTGTTGAACCCTGGGTCTTCCCCTGTGCCAACAAATGGTTCTGTTGTCGGGACAAGAACTATGATTGCTGGGAACAAAAGAAGAGAAAGCTTTGTGCATAGATCTGTTTCCCTAGTGCACAGTATTCTAGTTGACCTACAAAGCTTTGTGCCAAGAAAAAGAGGCCAGATATGAAGGGAAAAGGTCATATTTGCAGAAAAAGAGGTGAGATCTGAAGGGAAAAGGTCAGATCTGCAGAAAAAGAGGTGAGATATGAAGGGAAAAGGTCATATCTGTAGAAAAAAAGGTCATATATGAAGGGCAAAGGTCATATCTGGAAGAAAGAGGTTGATACCGAAGAAAATAAGTGATATCTGAACACTCTATGCTTTAAGAAAAGTAAAAGTGGAAATTTCTGAAGGAAAAAGGTCAGATCTGCAGAAAAGAGGTAAGATCTGTAAGCTCTGTGCTCTGATAATGGTAAGAATAGTCAAAAGTTTTTAGATTTGAAAGCTTTGTGCTCTGTAGAAGTAAGATAAGTGAAATTTTCTGTTTATAAAGCATGGATCTAGGTATGTTTGATAGATTTTGTCCTAGCTTCAAAACTATGGCATTAATAGATGAAAGAAAGTTTGATATGAATAGATATGATAAGTATAGTGATAGATATGTTATACCTATGCATCGAAAGAATGTCTAGACTAACAAGTGGATGAAGGATCCTATAAAGATTTTTTTGTAGGCTAGCCACCATGATCCTGGTGCACAGTACAAAAGGAGTTGGGGAACATCTAAACAAAAGAGATGATTAACCCTCTGTTATAGTTGCAGAAGACTGGGACATCTTTCTAAGGAATTCCTTGAGAGAAGACCTAGTTTCCTCTGTTGTAAGGCTATGGACCATGAAGTATTGGATTTCCCTAGAATGATTGCTAGGCTTGAGAAGCTGAATATGGAGCAAGCAAACCCTGAGGGAGATCAAGAGATCAAGATTATAGCAGAAACACATAAAGAATTAAAAAATATATTGCTACAGATGAAATATACCTTGAATGACCACCGACATGTTAGGTGTTAAGAACCAAATATCAATATAGCATAGAAAAACCTCAGAAAAAGTACTCAACGCCTTGAAAAATAGATAATTTCAGATAATAATCCTCTTCAAGGGGGAAACCTCCTTTTACCCCACTTAAATGTTCAAGTACAAGATGATTCCAAATGAAAATGTCTCCTTGGTATATATAGGAGACTAGGAGGTATAATTACAACTAATGGAATAAAGCCGACATAAATAAAATAACATTACTAATGTAATATGCCCCAATTCAGGGGTAATGAGCCAATATTAGGGCTTAACATGCCCCTCCCCTTGAGACAAGTGTTGTTTGCAACGCTTGAGTAACTCTGGATGCTTCTATATAAAAGACTTATCTTCCCAAGTGGAATCTTCAGCTGGTAGTTTCCTCCATTTAATGAGATACTTTGAAATGGATCTATTCCTCAGCTGGCGAATTCTTATGTCAGTGATGGCTTCAGGCTCCAATATGATTTTTCCTTCCTCATCAAGTTCTGGCAATATAGTTTGAACTGGGATCTTGTCTCCTATAACCTTGTTTAAGAATGAAACATGGAAAAATGGGTGTACTCATGAAGATGCAGGCAACTCCAATTTGTATGTCATAGTACCAATCTTTTGCAACACTTTATAAGGTCCATAGTACTTTGGTGATAATTTATTATCCTTCTTGGCTTGCTTGAGGGACATCTTTTTGTATGGTTGTAGTCTTAAAAACACCCAATCCCCTACTTCAAAACTTCTTTCACTATGATGTTGATCTGCTTGTTGTTTCATGTGATTTTGTGCCATTGTCAGGTTGTCCTTTAAGATTTGGAGGACTTGTTGTTGATTCTTGATGTGATCTTCCACTGCTTGAACCTTAGATTTTTCTTTTAGAGAATAAGTGATGGAAGGAGGCTGGTATCCATAAAGTGCCATAAATGGTGTCATTTTTGTTGTAGTATGAAAGGAAGTGTTATACCACCATTCTGCCAAGGGTAACCATTTGAACCATTTTGTTTGTTTATAAGAGACAAAGCAACAAAGGAAGCCTTCCAAACATTTGTTCACTATCTCAGTTTGTCCATCAGATTGAGGATGATATGATGAGCTATGAGCCAATTGAGTACCCAAACAAGAAAATAATTCTGCCCAAAAATGTCCAGTGAAGATGGGATCTCTATCACTTACAATAATCTTTGGGCTTCCATGTAGCTTTTAAATTGTCTCCATGAATGCGGTGGCAGCTATACTATCTTTGAAAGGATGAGAGAGTGCACAAAAGTGTGCATACTTGGTCAGTCTATCAACAATCACCATGATGACACTCTTTCCATCTCTTGTAGTTCATCTTTTGTTACTATCTTCTTTTGTAAATCATTTATGTCCCTACACATTTCTTCACCTTCATCAAGAGTCCAAGTAGGATTGTCTGGAGGATTATTTGGTGTAGAATTTCCCTTTTTGGGTGGCATGTTGGCCAAGTATCACTTTTGAACCTTGATTTTGAGGTGGTTCTGCTAGATAATCTTTCTTCTGTTGTATCTCCCAAGTTTTGGCCCTTCTGGTTATGAAACTTTATTTTATGTAGTTCTCTGGTATTTATTCTCTGTAATGCCACAGGTATGATCAAAATTGGATGTGCCAAGTGGAATTTACGGTAACTTCCCCACAACTTGTCGATTTTTGGCCTTTCCCGAAGATCTCACTTGTATAGAGTGCCCCACACAAACTGATTGATATAAAATTCTGAAACATGTACCCAAAATACTATAGAAGGTCAGCAATCCAATGAAACCAGTCCCACTCAATTTGGATACTCTAGGAAGAAGTTATAATTGTTTTACCTAGAACACCTTCTTGAGACTAGTCAGATACACTATCTTAAACATGGTGTATCTACAAATTTAAGATGACCCAGATGTTGAACGTTTTACCACATATACCTTACTAATATATGTGAATATCCTCCAGATTTTAGGGTCTGAAACGTTACATAAAATTTGTTATAGTGAAAATTCCGCAATGACTCATTTAAGGATGATTCCAAAACCCTATATTGTACAGGCTCTATCTCTGAAAGTATAAGGCCTTAAGAGATAAAATTGTAACCCAACGTACCTTGATCTGTATGCGAAATATCCTCCAAGTTTTTCCTTCTGAAACATTGTATAAACAAAGTTATAGAGAAAATTCCAAGGTGTCTCAGATGTAGCAACGAAACCCCAAGACCTTGAGATCTGATACCATATGTTAAGAACCAAATATCAATATAGCATAGAAAAACCTAAGAAAAAGTACTTAATGCCTTGAAAAAGATATAGTTTCAGATAATAATCCTCTTCGAGGGGGCAACCTCCTTTTACCCCACTTAAATTTTCAAGTACAAGATGATTCCAAATGAAAATGTCTCCTTAGTATATATAGGAGACTAGGAGGTATAATTACAACTAATGGAAGAAAGCTGACATAAATAAAATAACATTACTAATGTAATATGCCCCAATTAAGGGGTAATGAGCCATTATTAGGGATTAACAATGCTTAGTACAGAAGGAGTTGGGGAACATCTAAACAAAAGAGAGGATTAAACCTCTATTATAGTTACAGAAGACCGAGACATATTGCTAAGGAATGCCTTGGGAGAAGACCTAGTTGCCTCTATTGTAAGGCTATGGACCATGAAGTATTGGATTTCCCTAGAATGATTTCTAGGCTTGAGAATCTGAATATGGAGCAAGCAAACCATGAAGGAGATCGAGATACCAAGATTATAGCAGAAACCCAGAAAGAATCAGAAAAGATATTGCTACAGATGAAAGATACCTTGAACAACCATCAACATGTCAGGCTATCAGAGATCTTCAAAGAAAAGGAGAAAATCGAAGCCAGAATAGGGGAATTTGACATTGAATATACTCTTCATGAAGAAACACAAGTGAAAATTATGCCAGAAAGAACTTGGGAAGCTATAGGAAAGCCTGCCATGATCCCTTCCCTAGGAGGAACAAGTTTTCTCAGAGGAAAGATAGTAAACCTATGTGGAAGGCTCACCTAGATACCTATGACTGTCAATGGAACTTCAACAGAGGAATACTTTGAGATAATTAAATTTTTTGAAGATAGTGTCCCATTTACCATGCTCATAGGAAAACCTTGGATTGATAGAGAACAAGCTAGACGAAAAGAGGAAGAAAAAGTTTTGGAACAGAAGAAGCAAGAGTTAAAATAATTTATGACCAGAAGGATCGCGCACTTGATTGAAGAACAAAAGAGGAGATCACAGATATTTAATATTAGCAACTATGATGTCGAAGCTAAGAGAACACTTGAGGATCCACAGAATATCGAGTTACCTATTTTTGATACAGAAGAAGTATTATCAAGGAACCCTAGGAAAGACTTTCAAGAACATGAAGTAACTAAGAACACAGAAGATAAACATCAAAATGGTAAAAGAATTACTGAGATGAACCTCACTAGGAAGAAGGTGAGGAAGTTAATAAAGAAAAGGGCTAATACTGTAAGGTTACAAGAGGTTCTAGAGGACACTTCGTAGTAAGAAGAATTGGAGAATTGGAGCTTCACCGAGATATCAAAACAACGACATAGAGTACTTCACCATGACAAAGAAATATAGTCATTGGAACTGATGTAACCATTCGACCGCCACTCCAAATGGGTCGAAAATCAATTATGGGTTACCACTAGACCATTGGATAGCACAAGGAACATATAGAACGGAGTTAATGAAGGCCCCATGTCTGTTGCAAGAAGACCGTTCCTGAGATTGCCTACTTAACCCATCACGCCACGCACCAAGAATACTTTTTTCTAACTAAGAATTTGAGCGCAAAACCTGAGATCATTGCCTTACTATTCGTTGTAGTCTCTGAATTATTTTTGCACCCGAGACAACTGACCCAAGTTTGTATGTCGGATTAGCTCAACACTGTTGAGAAAATTTTTGAAGATGTTCTAATTGATTTAATGATTGAGAGAGCCATCTTAGAACGTGGAATGTCTACAGGTGTACAGGCATCGTCCTCGGGTGCACTGCCAGCGTCCCTCTCCACTACTTGAGCAGGACCATCCCGACCGTCTTCGGAAAGATGATCTAAGCTAGGAAATGAATTTGCCACTACAAAGATGATCCCAAGCATCTTGCCTAAATATATCCCACCACTAAGAGAAACAGTGAATCAAGACACTGTACCTAGAGACTTCGACTATGATGTAGTCACTGCGTACCTCCCGAAAGGGGTGCACACAGTTCATGCTGACCAGGAGAAGCTCATCACGTTGAAATTTAGTGATTTTAACCTTGTATATCACAAGGTTTACAGTATGCTAGCCTTGCACAAGTACTTGACTATTACAAAAGGAAATAACCACAAGATTGTATCGCAACAATGGACCCATAACCTTGCACAGTCAACCCTCCTCAATGTAATGAAGATTCCACATTTCGGGAGGCATCAGGGAGTAAATGCATGTGTTGGATTGTTGTTGTCTTGCTACCACTGAGGATACCTATGCTTGGACCGTCGCATCACTGTGGATCCAATTCTCATCAAGTGGATCACTGGGCTAAGCATGCAGGGCCCTCACCCACAAGAATTTTACCCCGGAAAGACCGTAGATCGTGCTCTCACTCAAAGAATAAAAGACACATATGGCGATCTAGAGAAAGGAACGCGAGGTTACAAGGTAGCCTCCATTGAGAATGAAACAATGTTCTTTGGTTGCTAGCTGGTTGCAAGAAAGTTAGTTAAAAAAAACAAACCTACACAGGTGATTGGATTTGTAGTTGACCTCGCAGGGAAGTGCATAGAGGGACTACAAATGAACTGGGCAAAATACCTTATAAATCAGCTAGATATTGACTGTAGACAAATGTAGGACCAAGCGTATGAGTTCTACTTTAGCTGGTTTCTCATACTCATCGCTTTCATCACTTGGGAATTGCCCGAGGGAGTCACTTTTCTGGAGATCAAACCCTTTGAACCACTGGCCACAAAGTTCTGTATGTTGTGGTACTCCAACGACATGAACAAACAGTGGCAGTCCAATGATGTCTTCCATACTTACTACACCCAGTTGAAGAATGCCATTCAGTCTACACTGCACATCACACCCAACACGCTTCATAGGTTTAGACCTTTGATGAAATTCAGTGCAGATCATCACTTCACCTACATCATAGCGCGTGCAGATGAGAACAAACAACAAATCCAATCATATTACAAGCTGACAGAAGATGACTTGGAGGAGATTACCAAGGAATGGTCGGCAAACCTCCTTGCTGCAGTAGACCCCCTAGAGATGTCTAATGGAAATAGCCCTGAAGCTATGCTAGATACACCAGGACCATGCAAGACTAAGAAGGATGTGGAAGTTTAAGATATCCACAACAGATCCAAGAATATTGCTTCTCTCTCACCTGCGAAAGGAGGTGATGACGAAGAACTAGGGGGCACAGAATTTGAGCAGAACAAAGGTGAGGTTACTCCACCTAGAGATGAGAAATATCCCTCCAAGAAAAGGAATATTACCCCACCAAAGCCCTCACCCCGAAATAAATATAAGGCCACCCGGACCATGCTTAAAACTACCCTTACCCCGAATGAAGTTTGACTTATTCGTTGCCACATTGAATGATGTTTCACTAGAGCTCACAAAAACGAAAGAAGAAAAGCAAGAGGAGCTATTCCGTCGGATCACGGGCAAGCTCAAAGAAGTGTAACAAGCAGTCAGGTCCAGCGAAGAAGTTTCTACGGTGCCCATAACAATGGAAATACTAGGAACACGTGATGAGCGCACTCAATTACACTACATCGCCGAGAAAGTCGAATCTCGCCTTCGACAAGCTCAAGAAGACATAACGCAAGCCACCTAGGCATTGGTGCAAGAACAAAGGGCACATGGAGAACAATAGAGGAAGGAAGAATAGGAGAAAACTGCCCTACAAGCGAAGTAGAAGGAGGAAAAAGCACAGTTACAACAGAGCACGAACCAGTTGCTAGCAGAGAAAGTTGAAGTATAGGAAAGAGTTCACAAAGCACTACGCTATATGACGATCATAGAAGTGCATATGGAAGATCGTCTCCCATAGCAGGTGACCCAACTGGAAGAAGTAATCCAACAACTTCAACAGTGCATCACGAATCTAGAGCTCTACACCTTGCCTGAGACACCCCAAGAGATAAGAGATCTAAGAGAGGCCATTGCTCGAAGCGCAGTTGACCGATTAAAAACCTTGGCTTCAGAATGTAGGCATCTAAGCACTAGAAGCACCCAGACTTATGAAACCCTTGTAGAGAATCCAAAATTGCAGACATTGGAGGCATAGCTCCTAGAAGCAAAGCAACATGCATATGTGCTACAAGCACAGCTGAAGTCCATGACCCCAGATGAAAGAATGAAGAGGTTCGCAAAACAACGCACAACCCAACAACAAGTACACATGCTACAAAGTAAAGTAATGGAAGTCTCTCAATGACTGCAACCACTCCAAGAGAAGGCATGCCAACTGTTCGCCGAACTTGAAAGCCGGAGGGTTGAACTTGAATAGGGTGTCATCACTACAGAACATCGTCTGGAAGGACCACTTAATGACACAATAATCCATGAATTTACTGAACAAGAGACTGTCTCACTGCAGTAGGTCGAAGTAGCTCGAGCCAAGCTCGAGGCGTTCAAAGCGAAATTGGTCAGACCTGAGTGACTCGGGACGATTCACATGTGAGTGTTGGGGTCCTATTGTACCTTGACAAGTTTTGAAGAATACTTGGTCATATTTGACCACTTTTGGGACTGCAACAACTTGCTGAAGGGAAAGGAAGAATGATATAGAGAGTTGCACAGATCTTCTGTTTCGTGCGAAGTAATGGTCATTGAAGCTCTGTGCTGTAACTGCTTGACTGAGATAATATAAATAAGACTTTGTGGAAGTAGCCCCAGGGTGGGGGTGAACCATGGTAACTGTGTGTATAGTGATTTGTGCTTTGATCTAATGTGTTTATCTTTTTATTGGCTAAGTTCTTAATGTGATTAAGTAGATCTAGTTATGCTTTTTGATGATGATATATGAATGAACGTTAGATCTGATATATAAGATGCTTAGTGCTTGATCTGTTGAATCTAACCTATATTTCTGTGGCTAATTACTAAATCATCTTTAGTATAAGTATTCACTGTGATGCTTTGTGCTATCTGCGAAGTACCAGATGGGTTAAATATTAATGAAGGATCTATGATAAGTGCCCTGTAAAAGATATAATAACATATCAGTGTCCCAACTAAGGTTGCAGATATCTGAGTCCTGCAACCACCCCTGCCTCTACCTCGAGTGAGACTTCATCTGCTTCACAGGTGTTACTAAAAGGACCGATAGTTATGGTTTTGTTGGTGCGCTCTTGAGCTTTGAACCTTGGGTCTACCTCTGTGCCAAAAATCATTGATCGCTACGAGGGGTACGTGTGAAAAGATTATGCATTTTTCCCGAGCGTTGGAATCATGTTTATTGACCATTTTTTTATTCTCGACCTGGACGTTGGAGGTATGGAGTGTAATGGATGATGAGAGAAGGAATAAAGGAAAAAATTCCATGACAAAGGCAGACTGTTGTTTCTCGGTAAAGCAAGTTGAACTGTATGTGATCAAAAAGACAACAGGAATAGAGCGTGAAAGATGGAGAGATGAAGAACAAAATATGGATAGAGAAGAAATGGTGAAAACAATAGACTATACGAGAACCCAAGAATGAACAGGTAGAAGCAGAGTAATGTAGCAGAACAATGATGCGACTGGTAAGCCATTGAAAAATACTATATCCCTGTAATAAATTTTAGCAAGGAAAGATTTATATTTCAGGGTGGTAGGGTGGTGCTAGGGAGGACTGTTGTCCTCAAAGTTTCAAGTGGGTTCTTGAACACAAGGAGTTGTATCTTCCATCTGGCTGCAACTAGAAAAATCAGGGTGGTAGGGTGGTGCAAGGGAGAACCATTGTTCTCTTTTATACAGGTTGGTGCCTGTGTGACTAGAAGTTGGTGCTGGATTACTCAGGGAGTTGGTTCTTCCTTCTAGTAGGTGCTAGAGAAACCAGATAGTTGGTGATCCCAACAAGTTTCATCTTGTAAAACAGAGGTGGTAGCCTCACAAAGATTCGGTGCTCATAAGAATGATAATGTACAGAAAATAAAGACTGCTTATCATATTAAGAAGAAGAGGTTTTCTCCCTTTATGGGTTTCCTTAGGAATATCTGTCTCTGTATACTTCATGTGTGTGATTGATGTTGAATACTCTATTTCTTACTTCCTTGAATTATTGTGATCATCATTGAGTGTTCAGTAATGAGTATAAAACGGGTATAATTGTTTAAGCACAGTAACAACTGATTCACCCCCCC
>ML778371.1:245736-291064 GCA_009831015.1 Picea engelmannii | reverse complement strand
TAGAGCTTAAATATGACTATCAATGAAGGAACTTCAACCAATAATCCCCCCCTATTCAATGAAACAAACGTTTCCTTCTGGAATGTTTGGATGAGAACCTACATAATGTCTTTAGGTGCAGATGTCTGGGATGTGGTAGAGACTGGTTATGTAAAGCCAGTTGTACTAACTTATAAATATGATAAGTTAGAATTTAGCTTCAATGAAAAGTGAATGAATTCTATCTTGAGTGGGTTGGTTGAAGATGAATTTGTAAAAGTAATGCATCTTGATTCTGCCAAAGAGATGTGGGATAAACTCATTAGCAGTTATGAAGGAAATGAGAAAGTAAAGGATGCCAAGATTCAAACCTATAGATTACAGTTTGAATAGCTAAAGATGAAAGAGGATGAAATTTTTGGGAAGTACTTTCTGAGAGTTGAAGAACTAGTAAATGCAATGAAAGGGCTTGTGAAAAACTTGAGGAAGTATCTTTAGTTTAGAACATTTTGAGATCTCTGCCAGATAGGTTCAACCCAAAGGTATCTCCTATAGAAGAACTGAATGATCTAAAAGATCCTCCTTTTGATCAACTTCTAGGAATGTTGACTACTTATGAAATGCGTATAGGTAAATATAAACTGACCTCTAGAGAAGAATCATTTAAAGAAGATAAGAATGAGGATTCTGAGCCCGATGCAATTGAAGCAAAATTTGTGAGAAGACTAAAGAAAGGATTAGGCAAGTACCAATGTAACTTTCCCTTCAAATGTTTTAACAATGTAAAGATAGGTCACTTTGCATCTAAGTGTCCACACAAGAACAAGGACCAGAACTCTGAAGGTGAAGAGAAGTAAAAATCCAAGAGATTTGGTAAAAAGAAAAGTTTATGTGTAAATAATGATGGCTCTTTAGGAGACAGAGATAGTGATTCTTCTTGTGAAGATAAGTTTAATGAATTTATTCTTATGGACAAAGAGTGTTATGATTATAAAAGAATAGTAAGTGATGTTAATGATGAAGAATCTATGGTTGACTTGGAAGGAGAACTCATCAGTTCCCTAGAAGAAATTGCTAGACTTAGATTTACGAAGAAAAATAAAAAACAATTGTTGATACAGTTCAAGAAAGACAATAAAAAACTTGATGAAGAATTTCCCCTGCTAAAAGTGGAATTAGAAGAGGAAAAAAAATAGTGGACATTCTGAAACAACAGTTATCAGAGAAGAAGGCAAGATGTGAAGCCTTGGAATAAGAGGTAGTAAAAATGAGAAAAGAGATGGAAAAGTTTAAATCATTGTATCTCCAAAATATTCCAAGCCTTAAAGCGTCAACATAACTAAACAAGATTCTGAGAAAACATAGATATCCTTTGTTGAACACTGGTTTAGGCTATGTAAGTGGTTCAATATGAAAATAGTCAGAAAGCGAAGAGCCAATAAAGATGATCAAGTTCCAAGTCATCAGAGAATCAAACCATGTGATTACTCTTCCACCAAAAGCTAATATAGAAAAGATGATCCCTGATAAAAAACAAATATATCAAAATATGGAGAAACAAATACCAAGAAGAAGGCCATCCTTTAGGTACAAAAATTTATTCCATGGTTACTTTTTTTACTGCTTTTATTTTGGTCATAAGATTGCCAATTCTCAAATTAAGTTTAGAGACATGCAACTGAGGAGATCAAGAAATAAACAATCTTTGCAACATAGAACTAAACAACCAATGAATAGACAAAGTTGCACCAATCACTTTGACCTATTGAATAATGAGCTCGAATGCTATAACTATCATAACTTCAGCCACAAAGCGGCAAACTGCCATCTGAAGAATTACAAAGAATATCCAAGGATAAAACCCTTAGCTAGAAATGTCAGCACATGGAAAAAGAAAGATAGTGAAAAATGTGGTCTAGTACTTTCAGCTCAAAAACAAAAAGACCCCTGGTATATAGATAGTGGATGTTCCAAGCACATGACTGGAGACAAGGATACGTTTTTTTTCTATAAGTAAAAGAAAAACAAGAAATGTGACCTTTGGAAATGATGAACCAGGTAAAATCAAGGGTAAAGGGATGGTGAGTTTGAGTAATGGCAAAGGAAAATACCATGATGTTTTTCTTGTAGATGGGCTGAAACATAATTTTGCCAGTGTAAGTCAAATGTGTGACAAAGTATGTGAAGTGGTATTCACTTCCAAAGATTATAAGATAAAGTTTGTAAACTTAGGACAAATAGTGGCTAAAGGCATAATGACATATAATAATGTATATGTGTTGAAAGAAGATAGAGAAGAGTGTGATCTAAGAAAACATGATGAAAGTTTCTTATGGCATAGGATACTTGGACACCTAAATTTTGATCATCTAATCAAACTTAGAAATAGTGGGACAATAAAATATCTTCCAAATATATCAAAGCCATATGATTCTGTATGTAAACCTTGCCAAATAGGAAAGCTTACTCGGACATAGTTTAAATCTAATAACTTTGCATCAACAGAGAAACCTTTTCAGTTAGAACATATGGATTTATGTGGACCATCAAGGAAGGAAGGTAAAGGAAAATAAAATTATTTCATGTTGATTACATGGGTTGCCTTTCTGAAAGAAAAATCTGAAGCATTTGAAAAATTCAAAGTGTTTAAGACTCTGACTAAGAATCGAACAGGAAAAAGATTGAAGGCAGTAAGTGTAAATTTTAATCATGTGAGGTACAATAATGCATATAGATTCTTAAGAAAAAAAAAAATTAATCAATGGCTCATTCACATAGTACACATAGACTTATACAGGAAACCCTCAACCGGGAAAACCTTTCTTATTTCATTATACCAAATTTCACCATTCAACTTACAATATATACAATTTTTTGGGGTATTCCGTAGATACCAAAACCCTAATCCCTTAATCTGGGATTAATTTAGAAAACCTCTAAAAATAGCAAAAACCGCCCAAAAACAAATTTGGGGGGCGCTGCACATAACCAGAGGGGGCATACTTGCCCCCTCCTAGGACCCCCGTAGGAAAGTACCCAATGCACACGACAGAAAGAGAAATACTACAAGGGATCATCAGATGCAATTGTTGAATCTGATGTGCCCACACACACAGATGCAAAGAATATAACACATACCCAACATTCTCCCACTTGTTGTTTTTTTTGCATCCAGGGGTCCACAAGATTATATATAGTCAACAATGTAGGGAAGAAATGTCCATTGTTACTCTACACCAGGATAACTTTTCTGTGCTCACAGACTTTGTCAATGAATCTACAACATTCTTCAAAGTGTCAACCTTTTCTAGAAACACCTTCTTTTCCTCAACCATGTCTCTCACCAAGTGATACCGAACATCAATATGCTTTGTATTCAAATGATAAGCTGGGTTCTTTGCCAAGAATATTGCACTCTAACTGTCACAATCTAATCTCACTGCTTGTTGTACCAACCCAATACCTGAACACAATCTTTGTAACCATACTGCTTCCTTGCTTGCATGAGTGGCTGCCATGTATTAAGCTTCTGTAGCTAAGAGTGCCACAACATCCTATCTTTTTCTCATCCAATTGATTGCTCCTCCAAATAGTTTAAACATATACCAACTTGTAGATATTTTGCTATCCAAATCTCCAGCCCAGTCTGCATCAACAAAGCCATGTATTTCCACCACTCTGTCTAATCATGGTCTTCCTTGGTAGTACAGTCCATAACTGGTAGTGCCACAAAGATACCTGAAGACCCTCTTTACTACTATCCAATGCTCCTTCCCTGGTTTTTTCATATACCTTCTCAAAAATCCCATTGCATGTGTAATGTCTGGTCTAGTACAGACCATTGCATACAAAAAACTTCCAACTGCACTGGCATACAAAACATGGGACATGTCCTCTTATTCTTCCTGTGTCTTGGGACACTGATCTGCAGATAAATTTACACCTATAGGAATAGGAACCTTGACCGGTTTACTTCCATGCATATTAAACCTCTACAATATCATCTCAACATATTTTCTTTGATTCAACTAGAGTTTCCTGTTTGCATGATCTCTTTTAATCTCCATTCCCAGAATGAAGTTAGCAACATTGAGATCCTTCATGTCAAATTTGGAGGATAGCTACAATTTCACCTCCTTGATAACATCCATGTTATTTCCTACCAACAACATGTCATCAATAAACAACACTACATAAATGAAGTGATTACCAACCTTCTTGGAATCTACATAGTGATCAACCCTTCTTCTTACAAATCCCAATCCAAGGATGTATGCGTATAAATTTTGGTACCACATCCTAGGTGATTTCTTTAGACCATATAGTGACTTATTCAGCTGACAAACCAACTCTTTCTTTCCCTTCACTACAAAGCCTCTTGGCTGCTTCATGTAGATTTCTTCTTCTAGATCCCCATGTAGGAATGTTGTCTTCACATCCATCTATTCCACTTCCAGATCAAAAGAAACAACAATAGATAAAAGAAATCTAATAGAAGTTAACTTAGCAATAGGAAAAAAAATATCACCAAAGTCAATTTCCTCTACCTAGGAATAACCTTTTGCTACTAACCGAGATTTGTATTTCTCCACTTTACCTTGTGCATTAAACTTCTTCTTAAACAACCATTTTCTACCAACAAATTTTCTTCCAGCTGGAAACTCAACTATATCCCATGCCTCATTCTTATCCAAGGAATCCATTTCTTTAACCATGGCCTTCTTCCAGAGTTTACTATCCTCTAAATTCACTGCTTCCCTGATAGTTCTGGGATCATCATCAGTAATAGATAAAGAGAAATTGGAATGGAATCTAGGTGGACTATACCTTTCTGGTTGTCTTTTATCTGTCACTGATCTCCTCAATACTAGGGTATGAGTTTCTTATTCTTCTTCTTCTTCTTCCTCTTCTTCAGATGATTCAGATTTTGCATAATCCAACTCAAGCTCTATTTTCTAAGGTTCATCTTGTGTTTGTAGGAATTCCTGTTTGGACACATCTTTTACCTCTCTGAAAACAACATCTCGGTTGTAAACAATCTTCTTGGTTTCTGGGTTTCAAATCTTATAACCTTTCACACCATCTTTATAACCAATAAAGATACACTTTTCAGCCTTTTTATCTAGCTTACTCCTATTTTCCTTTGGAACATGTACATAAGCATCACAACCAAACACTCTAAAATGTTGAAGAGAGGGTTTCTTTCCAGACCATACGTCATGTGGAGTTTTATCATCCAACGCTGATGAAGGTGATCGATTGACCAGGTAACATCCTATACCCACTACCTCTGCCTAGAATTCTTGTCCTAACCTGTCACCGCTGAGCATGCTCCTTTCTTTTTCCATCAGTGTCCTATTCATCCTTTCTGCAACTCCATTCTACCGAGGAGTGTATGGAGTAGTATTCTTCCTTGATATACCACACTTCTTACATAATTCTTTGAATTCATTTCCAGAGAATTCTCCATCATTATCTGTTCTCAATACCTTTATTTGCTTCTCTGTTTGATTTTCTACCAGAGCCTTAAACTCTTTAAATTTATCAAATACCTCAGATTTATTTCTAAGAAAATAAATCCATGTGTTCCTTGAAAAATAATCTATGAATGAAACATAATACACAAATTTACCTAGGGATGGAACAGGAACAGGTCCAAACACATCATTGTGTATCAACTCTAAGATCCCCTTTGCTCTTGTAGCACCATATCATAATCTTACTCAATTCTATTTACCATATATGCAATGTTCACAGAAATCAAAATGTAGAGTGAAATTAGACATACCTTCAACCATACGTTTATCGTGTTGTGTTCAAAGGCCCTTTTCTCCAATATGCCCCAGTCTTTGATGCCACAACATGGTCTTCTTTTCTAGGACAATATTGGTCTTGTCTCCTTCATTTTTCTTCTCAGGGACAACAGAATTGTTGCACCCATTAGTATAAGTGCTTCCCAACAAATTGTACATAGTTCAACACCGAACTCCCCTCATCAACAACATTGCTACTTGTACCATCTTGCAAGTTCCCTTTCCAAATACATTATCCACTCCTGCATATTCCATCTTGCTTAAAGATATTAAGCTCCTGGCTAGTTTTGGAATGTGTAGAACACCAGGGAGAGTTCTAATCCTTCCATATTTTAGTAGCAACTTAATCCTTCCACATCCCATGATTTTTTCTGTTGAGTCATCTCCTAGGAATACATCACCACCATCATATTTTTCATATTCATAGAACCACTTCTTGTGAGGAGTCATATGGTATGATGCACCTGAGTCGATCAACCATACATCATGGTTTGCATGTGTACCTATAGATGCTAGGTAAACATCACCTCCTTCTTCAGTGGAGGTTTTCATCTCTGTGGAAGAGGTACTATCATATCCCTTTTCTTTTTCAACCTTCTTAGACTTGCAATCTTTCTTATAATGCCCTGTTCTAACACACTTCCAACATTTCCTCAAAGATTTTCCTGGAGACTTAGATCTACCTGTATATTTAGGTCTCCCCCCCGAAGTATTACTAGGATTCCTGTCTTGGGTATGACCTCTTACAAATAAATCATTTGTGCTATGACTATCCATGCTTTTCCACCTCATCTCTTCAGATAAAAAGGATGAAACTAAATCCTCATACTTCAATGTAGATTGAGTTCTACTACCAATTACTACCACTAGATTATCCCAAGAGTCTAGAAAAGAACATAACAAAGTAATATACTTATCTTCTTCTGCAATTGTAATATTAACAGAGACAAGTTGACTTACCAGAGTATTAAATGCATTTAGATGTTCTACCACAGAATCTCCATCTTCCATCCTAAGATGATACATCTTCTTTCGAAGAAACAACTTGTTTACCAGGGACTTTGATTGATACAAATTCCCCAACTTATCCCATAGTTCCTTCGCTGTAGATTCTACCGAGACATTCAACAACACCGAATCTGCCAGACAGAGTCGAATAGTACACCTTTCTCTTTTGTCCAACTTCTCCAATCTTCCTTCGACATACCAGCAGGTGGTGTACTAGTAGTTTGTGTACTAGTAGGTTGTGTACCAGTAGCCTGTGTGCTAGTAGATAGTGTACCAATAGTTTGTGTACCAGGATCCACAGTGATCCATTGTTCTTTGTCTACAATAAGGTCCTCCATATTGAGCTTCCATAGTTCAAAGTCTTTACCGTTGAACTTCTCTATATCGATTCTAGAATATCTCTCCATTCCTCTTTCTACACTCGAATAACCACTGCAAAAGCTCCCACTAAACCCAGGTTTATCATAGACCGAAGATCAACTTGATCTATCAAGACCGAGCCAAACCCTTAGCAACAAAGGCATCCCTCTGAAGTAAAAAATGAGCTCTAATACCACATGTAGGTTTTAAACCAATGAGGTACAATAATGCATATAGATTCTTAAGCAAAACATAAATTAATCAATGGCTCATTCACATATTACACAAAGATTTATATTGGAAACCCTCAACCGGGAAAACCTTTCTTATTTCATTATATCAAATTTCACCATTCAACATACAATATATACAATGTTTTTAGGTATTTCGTAGATACCAAAACCCTAATCCCTTAATCGAGGATTAATATAGAAAACCGCTAAAAATAGAAAACAACGCCCAAAAAACATCTTTTGGGGTGCTGCGCGTAACCGGGGGGAGGGGGGGGCATACCTACACCCCCCTTGGACCCCCCTAGGAAAGCGCCCGATGCACACGAAAAAAAGAGAATGACTACGAGGGATCGTCAGACGCAGTTGTCGAATCTGACGTGCCCACACATAGACATGCAAAGAATATAACACATACCCAAGAGTAAGGTCTGATAGAGGAGGAGAGTTTAGTTCAGGATAATTCAAAGAGTTTTGTGATAAACATTGGATAAAAAAAGAGTATACTATTCCAAGGACTCCACAACAAAATGGACTAGTTGAGAGGAAGAATAGATCAATTCAATAGATTGCAATATCAATGATGAATGAAAAGAATATTGCTCAGACATATTGGGTGGAAGCAATTCATACAACTGTACATATTCTTAACAAATCTCATCTCAGTCCAAAAAGTGACAAGACTCCTTATGAACTATGGTTTGGAAGACCTGCTTCAGTCAAGCATTTAAAATTCTTTGGGAGTAAGTTTTATATCAAGAATAACGATGAAAATATTGGCAAATATGATGACAGGGCTGATGAAGGTATCTTCTTAGGGTATGCTACAAACAGTAAAGGATACAGATGCTATAATAAGAGGCTGCATAAATTGGTTGATTGTATTGACATAAAAGTTGATGAAGAAATCCCGGTACGAGATGTAAGAAGTGTTGAATCAACAACAAAGGATATAGTTGAAGTTGAAGATGAACAGGTCCAAGAATCAAAAAAAGAAGACTCTAAGTTAGATGAAGATACAAATACTCAGGCAGACTCAAATCAACAGACAACATGAAATCCTTCCTCAAGAATTACTCAAAATAATCAACCTACAAGTCAGATAATTGGTGAGAAAGACAAAGGTGTACAAACTAGGAGAAGGATAATCAAAGACATCGAGCAATCACATATAACCTTCATATCCATGGTGGAACCAAATAACTTTAATGAAGCCAGTAAATATGTAAATTGGTTAAAATAAATGAATGAGGAACTGGATCAGATTGAGAAGAACAATACTTGGGAGCTTGTTCCTAGACCTACAGATAAGAATGGAATTGGCTCCAAATGGGTGTTTAAGAACAAAATGAATTAACAAGGACAAATTGTTAGGAATAAAGCCAAATTGGTCTGTAAGGGGTATGCACAAGTTGAAGGACAAAATTTTGATGAAACCTTTGCACCAGTGGCAAGATTGGAAGCCATCAGAATGTTTCTTTCCTATGCATGTCTAAGAACTTTAAAGTATATTAGATGGATGTTAAATCATCACTTCTTAATGGAGATCTAGAAGAAGACATATATGTGGAGCAACCTGAAGGATTTTCACTGACAAATAATCCTGACTATGTCTGTAAGTTGAAAAAAGAATTATATGGAATGAAACAGGCACCACGATCATGGTATTATATACTGGACAAATTTCTATAGGAAAAAGGGTTCAAGAAAGTTCATTGGTTTGCTAATTCAATGCAGACTGAGTTTGAGATGTTCATGATAGGAGATCTGTCATATTTTCTTGGTTTATGAATCAATTAGAGTTCTACAGGGATCTTTATCTCTCAATAAAATTATTTGAAAGAGATGTTAAAAGAGGTTTCAAATGGAAGATTCCTCTCATGTTAGTACACCTATGGTGGTTGGTTGCAAGATCATTAAAGATGATATTACACCTGATGTTGATCAAAGAACATATCGATCAATGATAGGCAGTCTTCTGTACATCACAACGTCCCATCCTAATATAATGCAAGCTGTTGGAATGGTAAGTCGTTATAAGTCTGCTCCTAAACAAATTCATTTAGTATTTGTTAAGAGGATATTCAAATATTTGAAGGTTACAATGACTTATGGTCTTTGGAATCCTAGAAATTAGAATTTTCAATTGGCAGCATATTTAGATGTTGATTGGGAAAATTGTTTGGATGAGAGAAAGAGCACTAGTGGAGGTGAATTCTTCTTAGGTGATTTGTTAGTAGCATGGCTTAGTAAGAAGTAGGGATCTATTTCATTACCAACTACGGAGGTAGAATACATTGCTGATGCTACTTGTTGCACTCATATTTTATGGATGATACAAACTCTTGCAGATTAGAAGGTAACTTATACTGATCCAATTCCACATCACTGTGATAACACCAATGCCATTAGTGTCTCCAAGAATCATGTTATTCATTAAAATATTAAGCATATACCAATAAAATATCATTTTTTGAAATAAAGGGTTACAAACAGAGTTGTTCAGCTGCATTACATTCCAACCACAGAACAAATTGGAGACATCTTTACTAAACCCCTAACCAAGACACCATTTGAATATCTCCATTAGAAGCTAGGTGTCATCCCTTCTCTCACCTAAGAGAGTCCATCTTGTCAGGGGGAGTATGTGTTGGTTGAATATCTGATACCTTCGAAAAGTACTGCAACATCTCAGGGTGAGCATGTTTTCTTTGACATTGATGTCAAAGGGGGAGAAAAGGTGTGGTCTGGATGCTACGGTTGGGGGTCTAAGAAGAATAGTGAAACCTTTCAGGGTTTCCATCAATTCCAAAGGGGGATATTGTCGGCATGCTTTTTAGGAAGCATGTGCTTGTCATTAATGGAAAGAACAACAACAATGATGGAAAGCAGGAACAACATCATCCCAGGAGGAGAAGCGGACAATATGTAGAGATAAAAGATCATGAGGGAAAGTGCAGTACAAAAATGTGATGAGGATCAAGATCTCCACAGGACAAACCAGGACCGTTGAGAATTAGAATACCCAATAGTCGTTGGATCATTCTAAGTGGAAGGAAAGGATAAGCTAGAAGAGCAACACCGAAGATAGATCGAGCCATCGATCTAAGAACATGATCGACAAACAACATTTGGTTGATGTCAAAATTTGTGAGGAGGTTATTGTTCGGGGAATCTCACTTTGAAAATATTGGAAAATTGAAAGTCGAATTACCTAAAGCCTGAAATCCGAAATGAATAAGGACCATCAGATTTGGAGAAAATGCGATGATCATTAGATCATGGAGAACCACAACAACAGACCACGTCTACAAGGACATGTGGCAGACCAAGTTGGCAGACCATGTCAGAAGACCAAATCAACAAGTACACATGGAATAATTAGATGATGACAAGTGTCAAGAGGAAATTGGCTCGTGCCATGTCAACAAGTGATGTAAGAAATCTACGTCACTCCGAGAGATTTACTTCGGGAGTTTCATCCCCAAAAAATGTCAAAATTCTCGAAGAACCGAAGGACAAAGGTCTGAAGTTTCTCTTAGTCATCTAATCTGAAGATCACTTTGGGTGCATTATCAACCATTGATCTATATAGGTGGAAGGATAGTGGAAGTGAAAGTGTTAACCGACAACAAAGAGTCTCCACCGACTATGACTTATTCAACAGGTGACCACTTCAGAGGAGAATGAAGCAATGATTAGCCTAAAGTCCCGAAGTCCCGAACACCAAAGACCCAAAGAAGACCAGAACAATACCCTGGTTGTTGATCACCTGGAGGGGTACGTGTCAGAATATTATGCATTCGGGTGAAAGCACTTTGGGAGAAATGACTGCATAGGAGTTAAAACTCCAGAAGCCTGAAGTGTCGAAGTCACTCATGATCGTTGATCATGCAGGAGGGTACATGTCAATAGATCATTGAATCCGGGTGAAAGAGTTCATGGAAAAGTGAAGCGCCAAAGAGTTGAAAAGGCCAAAGTCCTAGAGAAGACAATAGCTATTGGATTAATGAGGACAAATGTCAGCAAATCTTCCATTTCAGAACATATCTAGTCAGAAGAAATGAGAAGTTGAGATTCGAAATCTACAAAGTTTGAATACCTGAAGGAGATATCTATCATTTATCCTAGAGGGACACACGTTAGTGGATTGTCAACTATAGAAGATTGACGTACAGAGGAAAGGAGGGTTTGAGAGTTGAAAATATCGAATCCCTGATCATGAAATAAATCATAGACATTGATTTGGAAGGGAGTTACGTGTCAATAGATCGTTGAGATATGGGATCGTGCATGGAAGGAGGAAAGAAGGCAGATAACAATCATTGATCAAGAGGCATCGCCAAGGGATTGGAGATCAACGATCATTCTCAATTGTGGGTTCAGAATATGATCGAGTCTTAATTTTTCTTGAGCGGTCCGTAATCAAAACCATAGTATCACCAAAGACCTATGTGAAGATTTGTAGTGAATTGCAGGGAAAAAAGTGGGTTTCCCTCAATCCACATTTAGACGTGCCCGCAATCACATGGTCACATGAGATCATTTCCCAAGGTCACATAAACAGAAGATAGGGGAAGGAGCTAGCACTTCCAGGCTCCACATCAGAGGTTACACATTGAAAAGTCAAAAAGGCCTCTGCATGTATAATCCAACGGTGATGATCAAACATACTCTGATTGAATGGTTGTTGTTTCACTTCGTGAATTTCTTAATCAATTACGATTCAATTAAACTAACTAAATCATTGTTCTGGGGTGTTGGAATCATGTTTCTTGAGCGTTTTTTATTCCCTACCTGGGCATTGGAGATATGGAGTGTAACAGATGATGAGAGAAGGAATAAAGGAAAAAATGCCATGACATAGGTAGGCTATTGTTTCTCAATAAAACAATTTGAACTGTATGTGATCAAAAAGACAATAGGAACAGAGTTTAAAAGATGCAGAGATGAAGAACATAAGTTGGACATAGAAGAAATGGTGAAAACAACAAACTGTACGACAACCCAAGCATGAAAAGACAGAAGAAGAGCAGTGTAGCAGAACAGTGATGAGACTAGTAAGACATTGATAAATACTGTATCACTATAATAAATTTCAGAAAGAAAATATTTATATCTTAGGGCGATAGGGTGGTGCTATGGAGGATTGTTTTCCTTAGAGTTTCAAGTGGGTTTTTGAACACAGGGAGTTGTAGCTTCTATTTGGTTGCAGCCATAAAAACTAGGGTGGTAGGGTGGTGCAAGGGAGAACCATTGTTATTTGTTATACAGGTTGGTTCCTGTGTGACTGGAAGTTGGTGCTTCCATCCAGTTGATGTTGGAACACTCAGGGAGTTGGTGCTTCCTTCTAGTGGGTGCTAGAGAAACTAGAGAGTTGGTGGTCCCAACAAGTTGCAACTTGTAAAATAGAGGTGGTAGCCTCACAAAGAGTTGGTGCTCATAATAATGATAATGTAAAAAAATTAAAGACTACTTATCATATTAAGAAGAAGAGGTTTTCTCCCTTTATGGGTTTCCTCAGGAATATATGTCTCTGTATACTTCATGTGTGTGATTGATGTTGAATACTCTATTGCTTACTTTCCTGAATTATTGTGATCATCATTGAGTGTTTTGTAATGATTTTAAAATGGGTATAATTGTTTAAGTAGAGTAACAACTGATTCACCCCCCCCCCCTCTCAGTTTTCTAACAATTGGTATCAGAACTAGTTCCTTTTATCTAAGGGTAGATCCTAGAGCTTAAATATGACTAGCCATGAAAGAACTTCAACCAATAAGCCCCCCTATTCAATGGAACAAACTTTTCCTTCTCGAAAGTTAGGATGAGAACCTACATAATTTCTTTAGGTGCAAAATTTGTACTAACTTCTAAAGATGATACGCTAGAATTTAGCTTCAATGCAAAGGCAATGAATGTTATCTTGAGTGGGCTTGCTGAAGGTGAATTTGTAAAAGTAATGCAGCTTGATCCTGCCAAAGAGATGTGGGATAAACTCATTAGAGGTTATGAAGGAAATGACAAAGTAAAGGATGCCAAGCTTCAAACCTACAGATTATAGTTTGAATAGATAAATATGAAAGAGGATGAAACTGTTAGTAAGTACATTTTGAGAGTTTAAGAACTAGTAAATGCAATGAAAGGACTTGGTGAAAAAATTGAGGAAGTCTCTTTAGTTCAGAAAATTTTGAGATATCTTCCAGATAGGTTCAACCCAAAGGTCTCTTCTATAGAAGAACTTAATAATCTAAAAGCTCTACCTTTTGATCAACTTCTAGGAGCTTTGACTGCATATGAAATCAGGATAGGTAAAGATAAACCCACCTCTAGAGAAGCATCATTTAAAGGAGATAAGAATGAGGATTATGAGCCTGATGAAATTGAAGAAAAATTTGTGAGAAGACTAAAGAAAGGATCAGGCAAGTACCAAGGCAGGTTTCCCTTAAAATGTTTTAGCTATGGAAAGATAGGTCACTTTGCATCTAATTGTCCACACAAGAAGAAGGACTAGAACTCTAAAGGTGAAGAGAAGTACAAATGCAAGAAATTTGGTAAAAAGAAAAGTTTATGTGTAAACAATGATGACTCTTCAGGAGACACAGATAGTGATTCTTCTTGTGAAGATAAGGTTAATGACTTTATGCTTATGGACAAAGAGGATTATTATTATAAAATAACATGAATTGATGCTAATTATGAAGAAGTTGTGGTTGAATTGGAAGGAGAATTGATTAGTTCCCTAGAAGAAATTGCTAGACTCATATTTAAGAAGAAAAAACAAAAACCTAATGTAGACTTTCCCCTGCTAAAAGTGGAATTAGAGGAGGCAAAGAAAATAGAGGACATTCTGAAAAAACAGTTATCAAAGAAGAAGGAAAGATGTGAAGCCTTGGAAGAAGAGGTAGTAAAAACCAGAAAAGAGATGGAGAAGTTTAAAGCATTGTATCTCCAAAATATTCCAAGCATTAAAGCCTCAACATAACTAAATGACATTTTGAGAAAACAAAGATCTCCTTTGTTGAAGACTGGTTTAGGCTATGTAGGTGGTTCAAGCATCAAACAACTAGAAAGCGAAAATCCAGTAAAGATGATCATGTTCCAAGTCAACAGACAATCAAACCATGTGAGTACTCTGCCACCAAAAGCTAATAAATACAATATGATCCCTGATAATAAACAAAGATATCATAATATGGAGCAACAAATTCCAAGAAGAAGGCCATCCTTTAGGTACCAAAATTTATTCCATGGTTATTGTTTTTAATCCTTTAATTTTGGTCATAATATTGCAAATTGTCAAATTAAGTTTAGAGACATGCAACTGAGGAGATCAAGAAATAAACAATCTTTGCAACATAGAACTAAACGACCAATGAGTAGACAAAGTTGCACTAATAACTTTGACCTATTGAAGAATGAGCTCAAATGCTATAACTTTCATAAATTCGGCCACAAAGCTGCAAATTGCCATTTGAAGAATTACAAAGCAGATCCAAGGATAAAACCCTTAGCTAGAAATTCTAGCACATGGAAAAAGAAAGATAATGAAAAATGTGGTCAAGTACTTTCAGCTCAAAAAAAAAATACCCCTGATATATCGACAATGGATGTTCCATGCACATGACTGGAGACAAGGAAACGTTTTTGTCTATAAGTAAAATAAAAATAGGAAATGTGACCTTTGGAAATGATGAACCAGGTAAAATCAAGGGTAAAGGGATGGTGAACTTGAGTAATGGAAAAGGAAAATCCCATGATGTTTTGCTTGTAGATGGGTTGAAACATAATTTTCTCAGTGTAAGTCAAATGTGTGACAGAGGATGTGAAGTGGTGTTCACTTCCAAAGATTGTAAGATAAAGTTTGTAAACTCAGGACAAGTGGTGGCTAAAGGCATAAGGACAAATAATAATGTATATGTGCTGAAAAAAGATAGAGAAGAGTGTCATCTAAGAAAACATGATGAAATTTGGCTATGGCATAGGAGACTTGGACACCTAAATTTTTATCATCTAATCAAACTTAGAAACAGTGGGGCAGTAAAAGATCTTCCAAAGATATCAAATCCATATGATTCTGTATGTAAACCGTGCCAAATAGGAATGCTTACTCGGACACAGTTTAAATCTAAGAACTTTACATCAACAGAGAAACCTCTTCAGTTAGTACATATGGATTTATGTGGACCATCAAGGAAGGAAGGTACAATAAAATAAAATAATTTCATGTTGATTATTGATGATTATTCTAGACTTACATGGGTTTCCTTTCTGAAAGAAAAATCTGAAGCATTTGAAAAATTCAAAGTGTTTAAGGCTCTGACTAAGAATCAAACAGGAAAACGATTGAAGGCAGTAAGGTCTGATAGAGGAGGAGAGTTTAGTTCAGAAGACTTCAAACAGTTTTGTGATAAACATGTGATCAAAAGAGAGTATACTATTCCAAGGACTCCACAACAAAATGGAGTAGTTGAGAGGAAGAATAGATTAGTTCAGCAGATGGAAATGTCAATGATGAATGAAAATAATATTGACCATACATATTGGGTAGAATCAATTCATACAACTATACATATTCTTAACAAATCTCATCTCAGGCCACAAAGTGACAAGACTCCTTATGAACTATGGTTTGGAAGGCCTTCTTCAATCAAGCATTTTAAAGTCTTTGGGAGTAAGTTTTATATCAAGAATAATGATGAAAATATTTTAAAATATTATGACATGGATGATGAAGGTATCTTCTTAGGGTATGATACAAACAATAAGGGATACATATGCTACAATAAGAGGCTGCATAAATTGGTTTATTGTATTGACATAAAAGTTGATGAAGAAATATCGGTATGAGATGTAAGCAGTGTTGAATCAACAATAGAGGATATAGTTGAAGTTGAAGATGAAAATGTCAAAGAATCATAAAAAGAAGACTCTGAGTCAGATGAAGATACAAATACTCAGGAAGACTCAAATCAACAGACAACATCAAATCCTTCCTCCAAAATTACTCAAAAGAATTATCCTACAAGTCAGATAATTGGTGAGAAAGACAATTGGTTAGTTTGCACAGGTTGTTGCACAGGTTTTTTCATTAATGTCAAACTTTTTGCTGAGAGTTCCTTCAAAATTTGAGAATTAGGAGATTACAAGTTGAGAGAACGGAGGCATGCTTCTCGATATACCGAAATGCGAATTTGCGATTCAATCCAGACCATTGGATCATGGAGGGTCAAGGACCGTCGATCCAAATATAAGCAGAAATTGGATATTGGGAAACAAAGAAAGGATCTCTAACCTTTGACATCACGATACGTGAAATTGTGAAACGCAAAGTCTCAAAAGGCCATGAGTCGTCAATTGGAGAAAAAAGTTTTGATGAGATCAGGACTGTATGATCACAAAATACCGAAAGGGACACACGTCACATGATATACGGTTTCGAGATTTTTTGTTGGAGGTCATGAAGACCTGATCATGGCCAAAGTACCGAAACCCTGACAACCATCCATCTTGATGAATGATTAAGTCATGTCCATTAGATTAATCATTGGAGTGGTAATATAAGAGTCGTATATGATCGTTTATCTGTCCTTGAGAAGTTAACAAGAACCATCTGGTCTATATCCACCAGATCAATTGTGAAGCCATCAAATCATTTTGGGGATCACGATTTGGAGTGTCGAAACACTCACTGTATCACTGAAACGTCAAAATGCGAAATGCCGAAATGTCGAAATGAAAAGTACACATGGCAAGAGGTCAGTGTTTCATTGATTGGAAAGTCAAGAGAGGAGTCCTCTATCTTCTGAAATCATGATAAGACAAGGATCGTTGGATGTGAAGAACATGTGGCTAGAGATTATCATTTCGCTGACTGACAATCAAAGGAAGAAAATTCCCCAACTTTCTAACTCCTAAAGTGGGAAACGCAAAAACACCTTTTTGGCGTAGGTTTTGGTTACCACCGATGGTCGTATGAGAGGGAGGAGCTAGCACGAAGCTAATCCCCATTTCAAGGATCGCAACATGAAGAGGTGAGATGTCTTCACCTCAGGATTGTCGATATGCGAATCGCAAAAGCGCCTTTTTGATTAAGCCCATGCTCATAGCCAATGGGCATATGGTTTAGCACAAATGTCTTGCCGAAGTGCTCGAGGATTGTTTCTATTGAAAAGTCAAAACTCAACGTATGCTTATTGAATGATGCTAATTAAATGATGAAACAGATCGAGCCATTGATGTTCTTCTTGATGCCTTAGCCAATAATAATTTATGTAAGGTAGTTGTTCAGTTATTGTAACTAATTCTTCGAAGCATGAGGATTCTAATGTACACTCTGATTGTCAAATAAAGGGTGTGAGATATTGTGGGTGACGAGTGGGGAATAATGGTGGAGACGAAGCTCTGAAATAGTGAAAATAAATGATGAAAACAGAGAAAAGATTAAGGAGAGAATATATATGTGCAGATTGATAAATTTATGAGGTTTGGTCAAGGATGGATTCTGATATGAATATATAAACAGAGAGGAATTAAATGTCTAATATTTGACATAGAAGATAAAGAGTTGGTTTGCAGGTTCTTAGTGACAGAGAAGGATTCCAGGGTGGTAGGGAGGAGCAAGGGGAGACTGTAAAAGTCTCTTGTACAAGTTGGTGCTTTTATATCTGGGAGATGTAGCTTCCATTCAGTAGGTGCTGAAGAAACAGAGGTAGCAACCTCATCTTGGTTGCATCTTAGATAAAATAATAATGTAAAGAGGAGTTGGAGCTTGAATTTCATTCATACGAAGAAGAGGTTTTTCCCTTTTGTGTTTCCTCATGAAAAATCACTGTGTCACGGTTTTATTTATGTGATTGTCTATTTATTGGTAAAATGTATTACTGCAAGTTAAATGTTAAAGGCATGATTTATTGATTAATAAGTAATCTTCTTATCAAATGAAAGAAATTTTATACAACTGATTCACCCCCCCCNCCTCTCAGTTGACTTATCCTTTTCAACAATTGGTATCAGAGCAGGTTACTTCAAGATTCAGTGTAATCATTGGAATTTTGATCTTTGGTCATGGATAAGAAATTTGATTTTACTAAACATGGATTACCTATGTTTGATGGACATAATTATGTTTTTTGGAGTATCAGGATGAAGTTGGTTTTGCAGTCTCAAGGAGTATATGTTTGGCAAGCTGTGTTGAATGAATATAAGGCTCCAACAACAGTTCCAACAGATGTTGTAGGGAAGAAACTCTATGAGAGTAATTCCAAAGCTATGTATGCAATACTTGGAGGATTGGCAGGTTCATAATTCATTAAAGTAATGCACCGTGAGTCAGCAAAAGAGCTATGGGACAAACTGAAGAATGTATATGAAGGAGATACTAAGGAAAGAATGCTAAATTACAATCATATAGAATGTTAACTTCTTTCCTTTTTGATTCAATCTTCTTGCTAGTAATTACAATCTTCTTGATTCAATCTTCTTGGTAGACATCAAAACAAGTTTGAAGGCTATTGTTTCTTTTGTTATAAGTATGGACATAAGGTTTTATTTTGTAATAGTTTCTCAAGAAAGATAAATTCACATAACAGTCATGAAAGGTCTAATTTTCAATATGGAAGAAGACATAGTAAAACGAGTCAAAGTAATATAAACTATTCTTACAACAGATTTGACACTTTAAGATATGAGACCGAATGTTATAAGTGTAACAACTTTGGGCATATGTCAAGAAATTGTCCTATGAATTTTTAGAAATTTAATGAACCTATTTACACAGATCTGAAAACCAAATATTGGAAAAAGAAAAGTGAAAATATGAACACTGAAAAATACATCATAGCTCTACAAGCAGATCATAAAGTTAAGTGGTGTGTGGACAATGGATGGTCAAAACATATGATAGGCATAAAACAAATCTTTGATTCTTTAGATGAAAGAAAAGAAGGTTCAGTCACATTTGGTAATGATCAATCAACTCGAATAGTTGGAAGAGGCATTGTTTGTTTGAACAAATACATAATGTCTGGAAATGTTTTACTGGTTGAAAATATGGAACATAACTTGTTGAGTGTAAGTCAAACATGTGATAAAGGGCATCTTATGATATTTGATTCTAAACAATGTCAAATCAGGGATGTTAAAACAGATTAGTTAGTTGGAATAGCTACAAGGACATCAAATAACATATACATTTTAGATGAGAAGGATGAAAATTGTTATCTTGGACATGAAGATGAAAGTTGGTTGTGGCATAAAAGACTTGGGCATATTAACTTTGACAATCTGATTCAGTTAAATAAAAAGGAGGCAATAAGGAATTTACCTGTCATAAAGAATCATTCCAACTCTATTTGTAAACAATGTCAACATGGTAAACAAACTAGAGTCAAGTTTAAAACAAAGGAATATTCTACAAAAAAACCTTTGGAAATAATACATGTTGATGTATGTGGACCTATGAGGACAACAGGTCTAAATGGTGAAAGATACCTTATGTTATTTGTGGATGATTTTACTTGAATTACTTGGTTGTTTTTATTGAAAAAGAAGTCTGAAACTTTTAGCTTCTTTCAAGTTTTCAAAGAATTGACTGAAAATGAAATTGATATAAAGATTAAGTGCTTAAGGTCAAACAATGGAGGAGAGTTTGTGTCAAAATAATTTAACAATTACTGTGTTGAAAATGGAATTAAAAGGCATTTCTTTGTTACAGAAACACCTCAACAAAATGGTGTTGTTGAAAGAAAAAACAAAACTGTTATGGAAATGGCAAGAACAATGTTAAATGAGTCCAAATGGAATGACATGTTTTGGCCTCAAGATGTTCATACCACTGTACACATATTGAATAGAAGTTTTCTAAGAAATAATATTGATAAGACACCCTATCAGTTATGGAAAGGAAGACCAACAAACATTATACATTTTATAATTTTTGGGAGTAAGTGTTACATCAAAAGAATTAACAAAGATCTGGAAAAATTAGACTCTAGAACTGATGAAGGCCTATTAGTTGGATATTCATGTTCAAGAAAGGCTTATAAATGTTATAATTTCATATTAAAAAAGATTGTTAAATCTATAGATGTAAGGTTTGATGAGTCCTCATTTTTGAAATCAAAATCTAAACAAAAGGATTAACATGAAATATATGACAAACATAAGATGGATGAAGAAGTAAGTGAAGCAGAAGAAACTAAGGTTGCTAACAGTGAACAATTAAATCCTACTTTGATACAGGGTACAAATCCATCCAAAAGCATGACTCCATCAAAGACTCCAAGCAAGAGAATACAGAAAAATCACCCTGAAGAATAGATAATTGGTGACTTAAATGCAGGTGTTGGAAAAAGAAGAAGAAGGCAAGAATCCATCTCAACTCATGAACATGTATCTTTACTTTCTCTGATTGAACCCAAAAGTATTGAAGAAGAAATTAAATATGAATATTGGATGAAAGTAATGAATGAAGAACTTAGTCAAATAGAAAAGAATAAGACATGGGAATTGGTTCCTAGACCTTTGAATAAGAATGCCATAGGGGCTAAATGGGTTTTCAGAAATAAGATGGATGAAGCAGGTAAAATAACTAGAAATAAGGCTAGATTGGTTTGTAAAGGGTATGCACAGGTAGAAGGAATATATTATGGAGACACTTTTTCTCCTATTGCAAGAATGGAATCCATTAGACTGATTCTAGCTTATTCTAGTTCTAAACACATTAAAGTTTATCAAATGGATGTAAAGTCTGCATTTTTGAATGGTTATTTAGAGGAAGATGTATATATGGAACAACCAGATGGTTTTCAGGTAGAAGAAGCAGAAAAATATGCTTACAGGTTGAAAAAGGCATTGTATGGGCTGAAGCAAGCACCAAGGGCTTGGTATTCTAGACTTGACAATTACTTGAGGTATCAAGGATTCAGGAAAGGTAACACTGATAGTAATATATATATCAAAGAAGAAAATGTTAGCTTGATCATTGTTGAGATATATGTAGATGATATCATTTTTGGTAGTGATAATAATAGGCCCAGTAAACAGTTTGTTGAAAGTATGTAGAAAGAGTTTGAGATGTCCATGCTAGGAGAAATGAAGTTTTTCTTAGGCCTATAGATTACTCAATCTGATAAAGGTATTTTCATTTCTCAAACCAAGTATATCAATGAAATGATTAAGAAATTTCAAATGGAAGATTCTAAACTAGTTGGCACTCCCATGGTTACTGGCTGCAAATTAAGTAAGTTTGATGATACTAAAGATGTTGATCAGACAGTATACAAATCTATGATTGGTAGTATTCTTTATGCTACAGCTACAAGACTTGATATTATGCATGTAGTTTGTCAAGTTGGTAGGTTTCAGGCTTCACCAAAAACTTCTCATCTACTTCCAGTCAAAATAATTTTCATATATTTTAAGGGAACAACAGAATATGGTTTGTGGTATCCTACAGGTAATCAACTTGAGTTATATGCTTTCACTGATGTTGATTGGGCAGGTTGTGTTGATGACAGGAAGAGTACTAGTGGAGCAACATTTTTTCTTGGAGGATTTCTTGTAAGTTCGTCAAGTAAAAAACAATCAACACTGTCTCTGTCTACTGTTGAAGCAGAATACATAGCAGTTGCAAGTTGTTACACTCAGGTTCTATGGATGAAACAAATGATGGAAGATATACATATTCATTATGATGAACCTATAACTATCTTCTGTGATAATACCAGTGCAATTAGTATTTCTAAAAATCTTGTTATGCATTAAAAAACAAAGCACATTCCCATTAAATTTCATTTTCTAAGAGAGTAGATTGTGTCTAAAGTCATTAAAATGGAATATGTTGGCACAAAGGATCAGATTGCAGATGTATTTATTAAACCTTTACCTAAAATGCAATTTGAAACTCTCAGGGATCAGTTGGGGGTTTACCCTCTGTAATTTCATTTCATTCTCAAGATTGCAAGGGCTTCATTATAAAATCAAACTGCATAGGTTTATTGACTATTATTGATAGGGGGATTTGCTGCTAAAATGATACATCTTTGTAAGTAGTTTTTCTTTTCTCAAAGGGCGTATGGTTGATTCCTTTTCCATAGATGTCAAAAAGGGGAGAAGAGATTTAAATTTTGCCATCAATGCCAAAGGGGGAGTTTGTTGGTCAGTTTGCACAGGTTGTTGAAAAGGTTTTGTCATTAATGTCAAAATTTTCGCTGAGAGTTCCTTCATAATTTGGGAATTTGGAGATTACAAGTTGAGAGAATGGAGGCATGCTTCTCGATATACCGAAACGTGAATTCTTGATTCAATCCAGACCATTGGATCATGGAGGGTAAGGACCATCGATCCAAATATAAGTAGAAATCGTATATCTAGAAACAAAGAAAGGAGGAGCTCCAACCTTTGACATCGTGATACACGAAATTGCGAAACGCAAAGTCTCGAAAGGATGTGAGTCGTCGATCAGAGTGCAAAAATTCGACGAGATCAGGACCGTCTAATCACGAAATATTGAAAGGGACACACGTCACATGATCTACAGTTTCGAGAGTTTTTGTTGGAGGTCATGAAGACCTGATGGCCAAAGTACCGAAACCGTGACAACCATCCATCTCGATGAATGATTAAGTCATGTCTGTGTTAGAATACATAATATTTTGTGCTCATTTTACCATTGACGATACCCTTGTCACCCAACCATAGGCCTAAGCCACCCTCCGAGCACCTTAACCTTGACTGAGAATTACTCTGGTAGAAAACCCTAGGCTAGGTAGCGAAACAAGGTGTAGTGCATATTCCTCCAAGGATAGCACACCAACAATAGCTGATCAGATAGTCCAAACCCTAGCCAAGAGATATTCCAAGCCAACACTGAAACTGCTAGCTGCAGCAGCTGCACCTACAACTCTCCTCCACACATGCGCACCAAACTTGGAACTACAGTGCGCACCAGTTGCTGTTTGCAATTTTGAGATGTGTGAAATGAGAATTGGCGCCCTGTATTTATACTAGTTCTGCCAGATTTGTTGGGGATGACTTCTCCTTCTAGATATATGTCTGTTTAGTATATTATTATTATTTATGGCCGACTTCTTCTCTTGGAGGATAATAACCTAATATTAATTATCTTCTTGAGCCGACAAGACTTCTAGGGTTATTAGCCAACTCATTAGGGTTTTCTCTTTCTTTCAGGAGTCTTTTATTCTCATCAGGTTCACACATGGAGGTAAATACCTCTCGTAGCTACCCTAATATTAACACTCCCTCCTAGCTAGGGAGGTATTACAGGTAATGGTCTTGAGCAAAAAAACATACCATTTACCCAGTAGCATCAACATAGTTGTTTAGACTATCTCATGAGTAGATCATGAGCATCACCATCACCATCAGCTGCATCATCTCTCAAAACCATACTTCATCTGATTCATTAGAAATGATGTTGGATAAGTCACTCACACCATAGAGTGATATAAGAGCCACTCTTATAATCTCGAGGAGTAAATTCTCTGAAACAATTTCCATCTGGAAAATTTGTGTTCATCATTTGTTTGGATGGTGATTATTTCCAATAAACTGTTGATAGTCTTCAAGGCAGTTAGAACAAAAATAGAACACAACTGTGTCTATCCATAGTATTACATAACTACAATTCAGTGGTTCACTACCACACCAAGTAACACAAAAGTACTTTATCAACAATGTATATTCACGAATAGCGGAACATATCCACCACAGTAGTCTTCATCTACTATCATACAGTCTTCATAACAAACATCTGATAGAAACCTACACAGAAACAATGTTATGATATAAATTGAATTATCTGGGCCAATATTTCACTCACATCTGTGAGATATGAAAGAATATATTCCCTCAGAGTAGAACAATGAGATATCTGGACTATTCTTCTCAAACAAGGAAGAATAATTGTCCTGACTTCTGATCATGGACTATTCCCCACCTTGGGCCATTCTTCCTACACTAATCAAAGTGCAACCTGGAGAGAATGTATAACCCTAAGGAATGTTGAGTCTTGACCATTCCCCACCCTGGGCCATTCTTCCTACACTAATCAAAGTGCACCCTGGAGAGAATGTATAAACCCTAAGGAATGTCTATCCCTGATTGCTGAGCCTGGACCATTCCCCACCCTGGGCCAGTCCTCCTACACTAATAAAAGCGCACCCTAGAGAGAATGTATAAACCCTAAGGAATGAATGTCCAGACCATTTCCTTTGTTAACCACAAGAGGAAAAGACTGTCCTACACCAACCTCCAAAACATACCATTCCTCATATTAACCACAATGAGAAATCGATGTCCGGCGAGGCGGGCTAGTCTTCCTGAGTAACCCTCAAGAAGAGAGATTACCCTAGACCACTCCCCATGTTAACCACAATGGGAAGTCACTATCTATGATACATCAACAATCAGACTACTTTCCATGTTAACCACAATGGAAAGCGACTGTCCATCAGAGGTCTCAATCCACTTTCCGAACAGGAAAGCATCTGTCCAAGATGGACTATTTTTTCAAATTTAAAGATGAATGTCTTCAATAATGTTTTCAGTGCTCCCTCCTAACTTGAAGAGTCATTTATTCCTTTTCCAATAAGAAGGAAGTTGTTTCCACGAGCTCTGGCTTGAGTATGCAAACTCTTTCATATTGGATAGAAGCTTTACCAAAATGTATGCTTATTTGCTCATCTATGGAGATATGTATTGGAGAATCATTTTCTCCTTTCTGGTACTTCATCATGGATAACGTAATGCTTGATTTCAAATGTAATTTAGTTTGGAACATTGTGAAGGCTTCATGTAGATCTGAACAATAGAGTATATCATAGTTGGAAAATTGGAACACATCTATGTGGCACTACTTCTGTCATCATGAGATCTGATCTACTGAGTATTCATCTTGATGTTTATAGGAGATCTTCACCATGCTTCTGTTGTGCACTGGAGATCCTCCACCAAGTTATCTTCTTCTATCTGCATACAGGAGTCTCTTTCTGGTATGCCTCAAAGTCTTGATATTTCTCTTCATACGTTCTTTATTCAATTTCTCTAGAGAACATTCTTTGCATTCATCTGATGTAGAATTCTGACTCATGGATGTTGCGGATGATATAATGACTTATGTAGAGATAAGTTTGGTTTACTGAAACAATTAATCATCATAGTCTTCTCCCTCCATCTGGGAGAAACACTAGTTCTAGGTCTTGCAATGCTTTCATTCATAAGTCTTTCATACACTTGTTCTTTATCATGACTTTTAGTTCTTCTGCTTGACTGCTTTTAGTGAGTTCATATCAGGTTGGTAATCTTGTGATTCTTGCTACAATGATTGGTTGTTCTGATTTCTCTTCCTTTCTTGGAATCTTCATGTTCTTCTTCATGTTTTTCTTTAGTTCTTGGGTTCATGGAGTTTCTTATAGATTCCATGCCCTAGAGATTCCACTTCTTCCTTTCATCATAGGATCACAAATCTGGATGGACAACCAGGAATACTTTAAGGATTCTCTTCGAAGCAGTCTTCTTCTGCAGTTGAACTGAACACATACTGTCTTTCATGGCTGCTACCATGNATATTTAATCATATTCAATGGATCATAGGATTATCTCCCTCCTAACCCTTGCTTCATGTAAGAGTGCATATAATCGTCTCCCTCCATCTAACAGAGTCCACGCTTCCATCTTGTTGTCTTCTACAAAACGTCATAAGTCTTTTTCCAATTTCCTCTCAATTGTTGACCTCTTTCTTCTTCTAAGTCTCTTGATGATTGATTCGGCTTATCTTGCAATGGATTCTACATGATTTGTGTTTCATTCTTTCATGTGTATTATATAATGATATCTATTTTCATCTTGTTTGTTCTTTCATAGGTATAGTTCTCCTTGGAACACATTATCTTCCAAGACATAGATATACAAGATATATACAGAGACGATGCAAACAAGATATGTACAAGAAATAAGAAGAGTGTTGTTACCTTTTAGAAGAAAAAGTCTCTTCCATCTTGCTTAGTCTTCTTTGTAGGTTCCTTTTCTTCGAAAATCGATGCTTCATGTTTCTCCTTCCTTTTATTTAGCTCGGGACACTGATTCTAGTAGTGACCATACTTTTGATAGTTGAAGCATTGTACTTTTGAAACGTCTTTCTCTTGATTTGGCTTCCTCCTTGAACCAAACTTCCTTTTGTTCATGAAGTTCTTGAATCTTGCTGTGAAAGCTTGATCATTGTACTTTTTTGGGGGTTTCTCTTTTGCATTGATCCTTGATTCTTATTTAGCAAAGCAAGTCCAAAGTTCTTCAAATGTCGGATACTCCTTCCTTGTGTTCATGCTTGTGGCAAATGCATCCCATGTCTTGGGAAGACCATTGAGTACTATGTCACTAATTCCTTCTCTGAAGTGAACTCTTCAATAGCTTGTAGTTGATCTCTTAACTGGGAGATCCTTACAAAGTATGATGTTATGTTGTCATCCTCATTCATCTTCATGTCACGTAGCTCATTCTTCAGACTCATAACTTGTCCGATGTTTCTGAATGAGAAGCGATTTGTTAGGGCAGCATACATATTCTTTGATGAGTCAAGATGGGAGATTTAGGGTATCAAGTGGTATTTTATAGAATCCACTATGATACTCATGGCATTGATGTCAACATCTTTGAAGAGAGTCCATCCTATCAAGGGGAGTATGTGTTGGTTGAATATATTATACCTTCGAAAAGTACTGCAACAGCTCAAGGTGAGCATGTTTTCTTTGACATTGGTGTCAAAGAAGGAGAAAAGGTGTGTTCTCGATGCTACAGTTGGAGGTCTAAGAAGAATAGTGTATCCCTTCAGGGTTTCCATCAATTTCAAAGGGGGACATTGTTGGCATGTTTTACAAGAAGAATGTGCTTGTCATTAATGGAAAGAACAAAAGAGACATTCGAAAACAAGAACAACATCAACTCAAGAAGAGAAGCGAAAAGTTTGTAGAGATCAAAGCTCATAAGGGAAAACACAGTACATAAATGTGATCGGGATCAAGATCTCCATAGGACAAACCAGGACTGTTGAGAATTTGAATACTCGATAGCCGTTGGATCATTCTAAGTGGAAGGAAAGGATAAGATAGAAGAGAAGAACCAAAGATAGATAGAGCCATCAATCTAAGAACATGATCAATGAACAACATTTGGTTCATGTCAAAAGTTGCGAGGAGGTTACTGTTTGGGGAATATCACTTCAAAAATATTGGCAACTTGAAATTCGAATTACCCAAAGCCCGAAATCCGAAATGAATAAGGACCATCGGATCTAGAGAAAATGTGATGGCCATTAGATCAGGGAGAACCACAACAACATACCACGTATACAAGGACATGTGGCAGACCAAGTTGGCATACCATGTCAGAAGACTGCATCAGCAAGTACACATGGCATAATCAGATGATGACAAGTGTCAAGAGGAAATTGGCTTGTGCCATGTCAACAAGTGACGTAAGAAAGAAATGTCACACTGGGAGATTTATTTTGGGAGTTTCATCACCAACAAATGTCAAAAGTCTGAAAGTCCTAAAGGATGAAGGTTTGAAGTCACTCTTAGCCATCCGATATGAAGATTACTTTGGGTGCATTCTCAACTGTTGATATAGTTCAGTGGAAGGACAGTGTAAGTGGAAGTGTTAACTGAAAGCAAGTGGTCTCCACCGCTTATGACTTATTCAACAGGTGACCACTCCGAAGGAGAAAGAAGCAACGATTACACTAAAGTACCGAATTCCTGAACAGTGAAGCCCCGAACACCAAGGACCCGAAGAAGACCCTGGTTGTTGATCACCAGGAGCGGTACGTGTCAAAAGATTATGTATTCGAGTGAAAGCACTCCAGGAGAAATGAATGCATAAGAGTTAAAAATCCTAAAGCCCCAAGTGTCGAGGTCACTCATGATCATTGATCATGCAGGAGGGTATGTTTCAATAGATCATTAACTCTGTTTGAAAGCGTTCATGGAAAAGCGAAGCACCGAAGAGTCGAAAAGGCCGAAGTCTCAGAGTGGATGATAACTATTGGATTAAGGAGGATAGATGTTAGTAGATCTTCCATTTCGAAAGATATGCAGTCAGAAGATACGAGAAGTTGAGATTCAAAATCTCTAAAGTTCAGAGACCTGAAGGAGATCTCAACCATTGATCTGAGAGGGACACACATTAGTGGATTGTCAACTCTGAAATTTTGACGTACGGAGGAAAGAAGGGTTTGAGAGTTGAAAATATTGAAGCCCGGATCACAAAATAAGCCATATCCATTGATTTGGAAGGTAGCTACGTGTCAACAGATCGTGGAGATATGGGATCGCATGTGGAAGGAGGAAAGAAGGAAGATAACAACTGTTGATCGAGAGGCATCGCCAAGGGATTGGATATCAATGGTCATTCTCAATTGCAGGGTCAGAACACCCTCGGGTCTTAATGTTTCTTGAGTGGGCCGCAATCAAAACCACGGTATCGCCAAAGGCCTACATGGAGCTCTGTAGTGAATTGCGGATCAAAAATCAGGTTTCCCTCAAACCACCTTTGGATGCACTCGCAATCACATGGTCACATGAGATCATCACCCAAGGTCACATAAACAAAATATAGGGGAAGGAACTAGCGCTTCCAGGATCCACATCAGAGGTTACACATTGAAAAGTCAAAAAGGCCTCTGCGTGTATAATCCAACGATGTTGATCAAACATAATCTGATCGAAGGGTTGTTGTTTCACTTCGTGAATTTATTGATTAGTTACAATTCAGTTACACTAATTGAATCATTTTTCTGAGGCGTTGGAATGATGGTTCATGAGCATTTTTTATTCCTGACCTGGGCGTTGGAGATCTGGAGTGTAACAGATGATGAGAGCAAGAATAAATGAAAAAATTCCATGACAGAGGTAGGTTGTTGTTTCTCGGTAAAACAAGTTGAACTGTATGTGCTCAATAAGACAATAGGAACATAGTGTGAAAGATGCAGAGATGAATACATAATCTAGACAGAGCAGAAATGGTAAAAAAAATAGACTATATGAGAACCCAAGCATGAACAGATAGAAGCAGAGTAGTGTAGAAGAACAGTGATGAGACTAGTAAGCCATTGATAAATACTCTATCACTATAATAAATTTCAGCAAGCAAAGATTTGTATCTCAGGGCGGTAGGGTGGTGCTAGGGAGGACTGTTGTCCTCAGAGTTTCAAGTGGGTTCTTGAGCATAGGGAGTTCTAGCTTCCATCTGGTTGCAGCCAAAAAAACCAAGGTGGTAGGGTGGTGCAAGGGTGAACCATTGTTCTTTGTTATACAGGTTGGTTCCTGTGTGACTGGAAGTTGGTGCTTCCATCAAGTTGGTGCTAGAATAATCAGGGAGTTGGTGCTTCCTTCTAGTGGGTGCTAGACAAACTAGAGAGTTTGTGCTCCCAACAAGTGCATCTTGTAAAATAGAGGTGGTAGCCTCACAAAGATTTGGTGCTAATAAGAATGATAATATATAGAAAATAAGGACTACTTATCATATTAAGAAGAAGAGGTTTTCTCCCTTTATGGGTTCCCTTGGGAATATTTGTCTCTGTATACTTCATGTGTGTGATTGATGTTGAATACTATATTGATTACTTCCCTGAATTATTGTGATCATCATTGAGTGTTCTGTAATGAGTTTAAAATGGGTATAATTTTTTAAGCATAGTAACAATGGATTCACCTCCCCCCTCTCAGTTGTCTAACAATTGGTATCATAACTGGTTCCTTTTATCTAAGGGTAGATCCTAGAGCTTAAACATGACTAACCATGAAGGAAATTCAACCAATAAGGCCCCCCTGTTTAATGGAATAAACTTTTCCTTCTGGAAAGATAGGATGAGAACCTACATAATGTCTTTAGGTGCAAATGTCTGGTATGTGGTAGAGACTTGTTATGTAAATCTAGTTGTACTAGATTCTAAATATGATAAGTTAGAATTTAGCTTCAATGCAAAGGAAATGAATGCTATCTTGAGTGGTCTTTCTAAAGATGAATTTGTAAAAGTAATGCAACTTGAGTCTGCCAAAGAGATGTGGGATAAAATCATTAGCAGTTATGAAGGAAATGAGAAAGTAAAGGATGCCAAGCTTCAAACCTACATATTACAGTTTGAAAAGATAAAGATGAAAGAGGATGAAACTTTTGGGAAGTACTTTCTGAGAGTTGAAGAACTAGTAAATGCAATGAAAGGACTTGGTGAGAAAATTGAGGAAGTCTCTTTAGTTCAAAATGTTTTGAGATCTCTGCCAAATAGGTTCAACCCAAAGGTCTCTTCAATAGAAGAACTTAATGATTTAAAAGCTTTTCATTTTGATCAACTTCTAGGAAATTTGACTGCATATGAAATGAGGACAAGTAAAGATAAACCCACCTCTAGAGAAGAATCGTTTAAAGAAGATAAGAATGAGGATTCTAAGCCTAATGAAAATGAAGAAAAATTTGTGAGAAGACTAAAGAAAGTATCAGGCAAGTACCAAGGCAAGCTTCCCTTCAAATGTTTTAACTATGGAAAGATAGGTCACTTTGCATCTAAGTGTCCACACAAGAAGAAGGACTAGAACTCTGAAGGTGAAGAGAAGTACAAGTCCAAGATATTTGGTAAAAAGAAAAGTTTATGTGTAAAAAATGATGACTCTTCAAGAGACACAGATAGTGATTCTTCTTGTGAGGATAAGGTTAATGACTTTATGCTTATGGCCAAAGAGGATTATTATTATAAAACAACATGAAGTGATGTTAATGACGAAGAAATTTGGTTGACTTGGAAGGAGAACTGATCAGTGCCCTAGATGAAATTGCTAGACTCAAATTTAAGAAGAAAAAGAAAAAACAATTGCTGATACAGTTCGAGAAAGACAATAAAAAACCTAATCAAGAATTTCCCCTGCTAAAAGTGGAATTAGAAGAGGCAAATAAAATAGAGGACATTCTGAAACAACAACTATCATAGAAGAAGGCAATATGTGAAGCCTTGGAAGAAAGGTAGTAAAAACCAGAAAAGATATGGAGAAGTTTAAAGCATTGTATCTCCAAAATATTCCAAGCATTAAAGCCTCAACAAAACTAAATGGCATTCTGAGCAAACAAGGATCTCCTTTATTGAAGACTATTTTAGGCTATGTAAGTGGTTCAAGCAACAAACAGCCAGAAAGCAAAGAGCCAGTAAAGATGATCAAGTTCCAAGTCAGAAGACAATAAGACCATGTGAGTAGTTTGCCACCAAAATCTAATAAAGACAAGATGATGCCTGATAGAAAAACAAAGATATTAGAATATGGAGCAACACATTCCAAGAAGAAGGCCATCCTTTAGGTACCAAAATTTCTTCCATGGTTACTATTTTTACTGCTTTAATTTTGGTCATAAGATTGGAAATTGTCAAATTAAGTTTAGAGACATGCAACTAAGGAGATCAAGAAATAAGCAATCTTTGCAACATATAACTAAACAACCAATGAGTAGAAAAAGTTGCACCAATCACTTTGACATATTGAACAATGATATCAAATGCTATAACTATCATAACTTCGACCACAAAGATGCAAACTTCCATCTAAAGAATTACAAAGCAGATCCAAGGATAAAACCATTAGCTAGAAATGCCAACACATGGAAAAAGAAAGATAGTGAAAAATGTGGTCTAGTACTTTCAGCTCAAAAGCAAAAAAGACCCTTGATATATACACAATGGATGTTCCAAGCACATGACTAGAGACAAGGATATGTTTTTGTCTATAAGTAAAATAAAAACAAGAAATTTGACCTTTGGAAATGATGAACCAGGTAAAATCAAGGGTAAAGGGATGGTGAGTTTGAGTAATGGAAAAGGAAAATCCCAGGATATTTTGCTTGTAGATGGGCTAAAAAATAATTTGCTTAGTGTAATTCAAATGTGTGATAGAGAATGTGAAGTGGTGTTTACTTCCAAAGATTGTAACATAAAGTTTGTAAACTCATGACAAGTGGTGGCTAAAGGCATAAGGACAGATAGAAATGTATATGTGTTGAAAGAAGATAGAGAAGAGTGTCATCTAAGAAAACATGATGAAAGTTGACTATGGCATAGGAGACTTGGACACCTAAATTTTGATCATCTAATCAAAATTAGAAACAGTGGGGAAGCAAAATATCTTCCAAAGATATCAAATCCATATGATTCGGTATGTAAACCTTGCCAAATAGGAAAGCTTACTCAGACACATTTTAAATATAAGAACTTTGCATCAACAGAAAAACCTCTTCAGTTAGTACATATGGATTTATGTGGACCATCAAGGAAGGAAGGTACATGAAACAAAAATTATTTCATGTTGATTATTGATGATTATTCTAGACTTACATGGGTTTCCTTTCTGAAAGAAAAATATGAAGCATTTGAAAAATTCAAAGTGTTTAAGGCTCTTACTGAGAATCAAATAGGAAAAATATTGAAGGCAGTAAGGTCTGATAGAGCTGGAGAGTTTAGTTTAGGAGACTTCAAATATTTTTGTGATAAACATGGGATAAAAAGAGAGTATACTATTCCAAGGACTCCACAACAAAATGGATTAGTTGAGAGGAAGAATAGATCAGTTCAGTAGATGGAAAGATCAATTATGAATGAAAAGAATATTTCTCAAACATATTGGGTGGAAGTAATTCATACCGCTGTGCATGTTATTAACAAATCTCATCTCATGCCACAAAGTGACAAGACTCCTTAAGAACTATGGTTTGGAAGACCTGCTTCAGTCAATCATTTTAAAGTCTTTGGGAGTAAGTTTTATATGAAGAATAATGATGAAAATCTTGGAAAATATGATGACGGGGCTGATGAAGGTATCTTCTTAGGGTATGCTACAAACAATAGAGGATACAAATGATATAATAATAGGCTTCATAAATTGGTTGATTGTATTGACATAAAAGTTGATGAATAAATCTCGGTACGATATGTAAGCAGTGTTGAATCAACAACATAGGATATAGTTGAAGTTGAAGATGAACATGTCCAAGAATTAGAAAAAGAACACTCTGAGTCAGATGAAAATACAAATACTCAGGCAGACTCAAATCAACAGACAACATCAAATCCTTCCTCCAGAATTACTCAAAAGAATCTTCCTACAAGTGATATAATTAGTGAGAAAGACAAAGGTGACATAATTTTTTAAATGATAATAAAAAATACAATTATAATTTTCCCTCTTCAAATGAAACATACAAATCACATGGATCCTACACCTCAACAAAACACGAACTCATAAACACCAAATGAAGATAGAACAAACCCTAACCCATAACCAAAAATGAAAAAATTGAAATTGATGTAGGGATTCGATCATTAAGAACCTTAATACAAGATTTAAGAAACACAAAAGATACCCAATTCCTTTCACTTTCTACATAATTAGATACCATTGTTTCTTACAATGCTAAATCCTAAGTCCAATTGTCCCATATTTCTAATTACAGGACAAGGATGTTTGAGTTTTATAAGATAGATTTAGATATAAACTATGGTAGAGATATAAAAATTTCTAAACAAGATTTGATGACCTTTTTTATTGACCCTAGAAATGGAAGACAACCTCCAATGACAAAGAAACACATTTTCATGGACTGGTGCACCTACCAACCTTTTCTAAACAACTTTATAGTTATGCGGTTCATGGTGTTTGCCAAAAATTCCTTTAATAATAAGGAGGTCCCATTGCAAAATTATGGGCTAAAATTATCTTTGGTAACTATTACATGTTAAAATTCCTCACTTCGATAATGTCCCACGGTCATTGTCGTAAGTGTCGCACTTTTTTCAAAAGTGTTGTAAACATCATATGTTCATCCCACATGTGTCGAATTGTGGACGACATCATAAGAACACTTGGTACACGCTCTAAGACTTGTTAGAAGACGAAAACATGTCATTTGGAAAAGCTTACAAATATTTTTTCCTTGAAGAAAGATCATCTTAAATGAATTTTTGGATATCAACACTCCCTTTCTCCTTTTCCACTTATCAAGGAGAGCTATAGCGCTCCATGGCCATATTTAAGGGAGCATTGATCTATTGAGGGAATCTTGGGGAGGAATCCCCCTTATCTCTAAGGATAGCTAGAAATCATCCAAGTTAGTTTGGCTCAAATCTAAGTTATAGGCTGGATCTAAGGGAAATCTCACAAATGATGGAGTCATATCCTCAACTTATTCCAAATATATCTAATATGTTTGAGCCTCTCAAAGCCTATATAAGGAGGCATTATCATGGTGAAAATGGGGACAATATCAGTGAAAAGTATTGTCATTTTGATCATGGGTCTTTCGAGCAAGGGGTTTGACAAGGAGGACTTGGTGAGGTTGTTGCATCTACATCTACAGATTGTAAGTACCTTGTTATGTTCTCATTAATATATATGATTGGCATGTTTCCTTCAAGTTTGTGTACATTTACATTGTCTTGTATCTTCTTGATAAATCTAGTTCAAACTAGTATTGGTAGAATAGGAAGCATGCATTGTATTTGGTGTCTATTGAATTGTAGAACTCATTAAACAGCTTGAAGATCAAGTTCATCCTGGACCGAGCAAGGACAAGCTTCAGAAAAAGGTACATCATGCTTTCTTCCTCTTTTTCCTTTGACTAGTTTAGCTACATTTAAAGGAATGTCAGTGTTCAATGCTATCATTTTTTTGTCTTGGTCATAGGGGTCTAATATCCAAAAGGACATTCACTTGTCCACAGGAGAATTTTCCTACAACAAAAATTGGTGACTAAAGTACGACACTTGCGAATATACCAGATAGAATGGAGTGAATCCCATGTTACCAATCGAGTGTGAGATCCTTTCATTGAAACTCACCATAGAACTCCTTCCTCACACTTCTGTTGAATAAGAACGATTACTATATTTGACTAATTTGGACGAAAGATGTCACCATGATGCTCTCATTAATGAGACGTATCAAAAACGAATGAAGAGTCAATATGACAAATCCATTCAACCTCGTGCTTTCGCAGAAGGAGACCTAATCCTCGTTTATGAACAAGCTCGTGATAAGCTAGAGAAAGGAAAGCTAGAACCTTTGTGGAATGGCCCCTATATCATCAAACATGTATTACATAGAGGTGACTATGAACTAGTTGACTACGATGGAATATCTCTTGGTGAACCCCAAAATCGGATTTACCTGAATAAGTACTATGCATAGAACATCTGGCATGTGTGCTTTGTACAAAATTGTAGTATATTTTTTATTTGGTGTGTCTTTTCTCTTACATGTTCGAGTTTTGTTTTATCTTTTTATACTTTGTCTTATGATTGCGTGCACAGATGACATGTCCCTTTCCCATCTTTGTCAGGTGTGCAGATGATGCTAGTCGACACATTCATAACATTGCTTCTGCATCATGGGTCATTTACCACTCTAATGAGTTGGTGAGTTCAAGAGGCATTTTCCTAGGATCGAAAACCAATAACGCGACATAATATCATGCTGTCATTGGACATTTAACCAAGGCCTCCTCTCTAGGTATATCTCATATAATCATTAACCTAGACTCTCAACTCGTGGTTTGTCAGCTTAATTGAGTCTACTATGTTCGCAACCCTATCCTATTGCGTCTCCACCTACGACTTCGTCATCTTGAGAGAAGGTTTGAATTTACACAATATAGGAACATACCAAGAGAACTCAACACAACATCGAATTCGCTAGAAAATTGTATTTTGGATCGATATCTTGCACATTGATAATTGTTTTAAAAAGAAAATGAATCACATGCACATTAAAAACATCACACGATATACTTTGTAACATCATTGGAAAAAGTTTGTTTACATCAAAAAGTACATAATAGGGAAAAATATGGTCCCTCATGCCCATGATATCATCATGAAAAAACTACAAAAAATATGGAGGATCCTAGTCCTCCTACATGATGTTGTTCTCTGAGAAGCACACCACTTCATGGTCCACTTTTCAGAGCAAGTGGTTCAAACTCTCAGGGAACCCTACTCTATGCCTTTGTAGATGAAGAGGTATGTCGCACCTCCTGATAGGTGGGACACCCATAGTAATACCTCATAATTTCCTCTCAACCTCCAGGAGTCCTCCGACTACCACCTCATGCTCCACAACTATATGCACATCTCCACAATTCCCTAATGCTGACATCTTTGTTGGACATGATGTGCCTCTATTTGCATGATGAAACAAAACATCTGTTAAAATCCCTCTTTGTACACATAAAAATAATATAAATTACAAAATCAAAAACACATGACAAGGTTTGGTTTTGTACCTGACACATCCCAGTAAATACCCTCTAGAAGCACTAAGCCCATGCTCCTAAATCCACTCCAGTCTATGGGAAGTTCTCGATAACAATTAACTGCCTTCTCCACCAAGTGAAGAAGTCATCCTTGAGCTTGAACTCCGAGTTGGTCCCCAATCTCGGGGACAAACTTTTCCATATCTCCATACGTGGCTCAGTCATCGATCATGCCATCAAAGCCATCTATGGATTCATTTGGGGTATTCGCTCCATAAATAACAAAACCACGAAAGAACCATAGAAAATCCATTTTTTAGAATTATCACAAGTCACTCTTGCAGTCGCCCTTGAACACGACACATTGTTTCTACATACATTTTAATATGCTGAACCTATGCATTGAACCAATCCTCTGAGTCTTTTACTCCTTTGGGTCACCCAATGAAAGTCACAGTATCCACTGCATTATTTTTTGGTCCATGTTACGTTTATGCTTCTAATTTGTGTTGTGCCTCAGTTTTCAAGGGAATTATTCGCCTCAAGAGTCAACCATCACAAATTTCCAATTTCAATACCCATGTCAATCCATACTCATTTGGTTCACCATATTACATATCTATGTTAGTTTCATGTCATTGATGAGGGATACATCAAGGCCCTCCTTCAACGAGTGTTTTCCTATCGACTTCAACACATTATCCTGGAAATTTGACTTAGAAACTAGTTAGTAACTTGGAACCTACATGCTTTAATGGAAGACCTCCTCTCCTCCAATGATAGGTTTACATCATTGACATATAATCAGATGATTCTAAAATTTTTTGACTTCAAATCATTTATTCACATTCGTTGGATTGTACTAAGGTACCTTGGGAGTCATTTCCATCACTGGTGATTTCCCTTGCACTTGTTAACGATTTACCTCATTGACCATTAATCAAGTGGTTTCTACCATGTTCGACATCAAAATACTTATTCACATGGCTAGATTCATAGTACATTGGGATTAGGATGGAGACCTTGGGTTGAGATTTCACTTTGTTAACTTCTTTCCCAGGATGCGAAGGAGATCTTTTGAGCATACTGATATACTATCACATACATCCACTTTGTATTGGTACATGGCTATGTTTTATCATCTCGTAGATCCACGGTGTATTTCTTAGAGCTACGATTAGTTCATGTCATGGAGGTATAGATCCACATTGTATCTTTGGTTTCTATACCCTTAGTCAATATGATTATGGATCCACGGTGTATTTTGTGGTGGCCATACCTTAAGTCCTTTATCACTCAAGCATAGGTATACCTGTCTTGGGATTGAAACATATGATAACATTTGTTTGATGGCTGTTTGCAGGTTTTGCCAAGTTCTTCGACTCCAGACCCTTGCTTTGAAAATCTACAAATCACTTCAGTCATCGGCTTCCATATTTTGACCTCGCACTTTGGGGGGAAATTTTTTACATGTTAAAATTCCTCACTTCGATAATGCCCCATTGTCATTTTCGTAAGTGTCACAAGTGTCACAAACATAATATTTTTGTCCTGCATGTGTTGCATTACATATGACATCATAAGAACACTAAGACGTGTACAGAAGACGTGTTAGAAGAGGAAAACATTTCATTTGGAAAATCTTAAAAACATTTTTTCCTTGAAGAAAGATCATCTTAAACGAATTTTTGGAGATCAGCGGTCCCCTGATCACATGCAAGGAGTGCTAGCACTCCTTGTCCACTTATCAGGGAGTGATATAGACCTCTGTGGCCAAATTTAAGGGAGCATTGATCTGTTGAGGGAACTTTAGGGAGGAATCCCCCTTATCTCTAAGGATAACTAGAAAGAATCCGAGTTAGTTTGGCCTGAGTCCAAGTTATAGGTTGGATCTAAGGGAAATCTCACAACTGATGGAGTCATATCCTCAACTTATTACAAAGATAACTAAGATGGTTGAGCCTCTCAAAGCCTATATAAGGAGGCATTCTCATGGTGAAAACGGGGAGAATATCAGTGAAAAGTATTGTCATTATGATCGTGGGTCTTTCGATCAAGGGGTTGGAAAAGGAGGACTTGGTGAGTCTACTGGATATGCATCTACAAATTGTAAGTACCTTGTTATGTTCTCATTAATATATATTCTTGGCCTGTTTCCTTTAGGTTTGTGTACATTTACATATGCTTGTCTCTTGTTGATAAATCTAGTTCAAACTAATATTGGTAGAATAGGAAGCATGCATTTTCTTTGTTGTCTATTGAATTGAAAAACTAATGAAAGGGATTTAATATCAATTTCATCCTGGACTGAGTAAATAAAAGCTTTAAAAAAAGATGCATCATGCTTTCTTCCTCTTTTTCCTTTCACTAGTTTAGCTACATTTAAAGGATTGTCAGTGTTCAATGTTAGCATTTTTTTGTCTTGGTCATAGGGGTCTAAGATCCAAGAGGACATTCACCTGTACACAGGGGAATTTTCCTACAATAGTAACCATGCCAACTACTTTTAAATTGGTAAATTCCAAGGGGTTTCTCAGAAGTCTACACAGGATTGGGAAAATTCTAGGCTTGGCCCATTGAGATGGACTCATCCTCCTAGATGGAGGCCTAACCCTTGTTTTCAACATCCTTCCATTTCATAAAACATTTTTTTTTGTAACTGGAAGAATCAACAACTAGGTTGGTCTTGTACTCATGTGACATGGGTTCGATTCTAACCACTACCACTATAACCTCCAGGTGCCATACATATGACCCTTCCGTAGGAATGGATAAATCATGGGGATTTGAACTTGGAACCTTATCAAACATAACAATTCATATCACGACACTTGCCAATTGAGCTTCCCCCCGAGGGATTCCATTTAAAAAATCATTAAAACCAAGCTCAAACACTTATTTCTAAATTGAATCATAGATTATAACAACATAACATGTTCATTACATTATCCCACTAGGACGTATCTTCAGGCGATATTGGAGGGGTTGGGCCTTCAATACCTACAACATAGTATGACCAAGAGAGGACACATGGACATACTAGCCATTATCATCCTAGTTCATGTGATCTTGATGCTTGAGTTGTGGGAATATTTTTTATGGACCAATGGAGACCAATACACATGGCAGTTTCATGTTGGAGGTTAGTATCAAATCATGTCTTTGTTCTTCATTGATTTTATATATAATTACAAATCACTAGTTTTATGTATATTTTGTTGTAGTATTTGTTTTCTATATCTAATTATTTCATTTGTGTAGTTTCTACAATCCAACAATAGGCCTTTATCACCTCAAGATGCATCAATGACAGTTTCTAACACTGATGCAATAGTAGAAATAGCTTGCTCATTTGTTGTAGCACACATATAGGTATTGTGAAACTTCGTGAAATGGTATTATTTATATTTCTATTAATATATCATATTAATGAATTATGTTTTTATTTTTACAACCTATGTTACCATATCAAAATTGTTAATTTTTGAAGTGATTATCCCAACTAGGGTAAAATACATCAAAGAATAATCTCAATCCTTCATCATTGGATCAATATTGAAAGATAATAAACATCGAAAAAAAACTATGCAAACATTCCATTTAATCAAGTGTAAATGTGAAGTACTCCAATACATATAGTGCCACTTTTTTTCCATACTTTTCAATGTAAATTTAATTTGTGAGTCAAACAATAATAATTTCCACAATGTTTTTCCAAGTCTATAGATAAGATGGATGTAATACTTTAATAGTAATTGAGTCATTCTTTTATTTCCATATTAGGTTTTTGGATATGGATATTGGAGTAGTGCACTACTTCTTCCTCCTACTCGGAACACATATTATTGAGCAATCACAAAGGTGATACTCTTGATGGGGCCATTACCTCACTTGAGGATGTGTTAATCTTTCCCTTTAGTCATTATACCTCCATATTAACTGAAACCAACATGCAATAGCATGTGTTCAACCTATATGAGTTATTTAACTCCCCAACGATCCTTGCCAATCCCTTGGCTAGTGTAGTCCATCTTGTGAATAAGTTTGGAACCTATTCCTTTATTTTCAAACCCAAAGTGACCCAAAGGATCGTTGATAGAATCTAAAAATTCATAATGGGAAAGAGATGAAATTTGTACCTTGATTTCCTCATTCATGGTGCAGGCATATTCACTAGAGGTGAAGGTCTTTCCTTCTTTAACTCCTTTATCTCTATTTAGAATTTGGACCAAAATGTCTTTTGGGATGCCACTAATTTATTCATATTTTCTAAGGATTCCATCAAGAGGAAAAGGAGAGGGTATGGGGGCATACTTTCCTTATTCATATAGTGAAAGTAAATAACATTGAGGTAGAGCCATTTATTAAAATAAAAAAGTTTATTAAGAAAATATATGCATCGATCCAATTAATGAATGGAAGCTTAAAACCTACAAATGGAAGCACAAGTATTAAAGAAAAAGTATTAAGTCAAAATTTATTACTCTATCATATGGCTTTAAATGTCCCAATTTGATAATGAATATTAATATTTTTTTTACTTTATGGTGTGCATGGATTCCTAGGAAATTCTAATGGCATCATGTATTTTCCTTTCTCTCAAAAAAACAAATTGTTCTCTATAAATAGATTCTAACAATACATCCTTAAGACAAACTTCTATGAGCTTTCCGATTATTTTCTAAATTCCTTTTTATACTCAAATAATTCTAAAGTCATAAAAGAGGTTGGAGAGTCCTACTTGGGGATGACTACTAGAAAGGTATCCTTGAAGATTCTTAGAATAGAACCATCACTCGATTGTTTCACTACACTCTAAACACCATTCTCTATAATTTCATAAAAACCTATGAATAAATCGATTGTCCAACCTTACAAGGTTAGTGTCTTATCCATTTAAAATGAGTGTGATACCTCCTTTGTCTCTTCCATAGATACTTTCTCCATGATTTCAATGTTTTGTTCATCATTAATGAAACTTGGAAGATAAGAAGTAATGACTACAACTTAAATTAAATTACCCTGAAAAGGTATTTATGTACTTCCTCAGAATGCTTCACTCTTACATCTATAATATTCTTGTCCTCTAGAACTATTTCTCTATCCGTATTTATAGTTTTCCAAATTTTGTTTCTGATATTCCTCATGCTAGAACAATTATGGAATACGTTAGGGTTTCCATTCCCTTGTTTTATCCCAATAAGCCTACTCTTATACCACCACGACTCCTCCTCCCATTTCAAGATATTTATTTTTTGTTCTTTTAGCACTTCTAGTTCTTTATGTTCTTTATTTGAGAAGAAGCTCGTTTCCTTATAAGCATTTTCTAGATTCAATTCATTTTTTTTCCACTACCTCCTTCTATCCATTTTCCTTTCCCTTTGTATTATAATAAATTTATTTCTTAATGCTTATAAGGTTTTCTTGAAATTGTTTCATATCCAGTTCCTTATCCTCGATAAAATGTTTCAATTCTCTAACTACCAAATCCCTATATTCTTCATTTTAAAGCCAACATGAGTTGAATTTGTATAGGGAAATAGATTTATTTTCTTCTTTATCCATACGATGTAAAATTGGCCTATGGTTTTAAGAAACCTCAAAACCCTCCCAATATCCAACCATTTCCTCTTCTTACAATATCCATTATGAGATTAAGAACCTATCCAACATAAGGAAGAATGAGAGGCCTACTATCACTACTTCAAATATAAAAAAAACATCATTGAAGGGTCAAAAGAGGCTTGTTCTTCTCACCAATATAGATATTTTTCTATGGAATTAAAAGTGTAATGTCTCTGCAGTTCTCCTTCAATCGAGTTTAAAATTATCTGCTTGATATTCACCCATGTTAACAGGAAATGGGTATAAATACACATAAGTTATTAACATTGTCAAATTAACAAGATTTATAAATTTGATGTCTTCAAAATGTCCAGTTTATTTATGAGAAATCAATTGCAATGGTGTTGTGTTTTTATAGGTCGCTACTTAAGAAGATATGAACCATTTCCACATGGGATCTATAGGTCACCCCATTCATATGTGTCACATGTTTAGTTAAATCTTGTTTTAATGTGAAATTTGTTATCTTATTTTGGTTGATTTTCATGTTTTTATACTAATACAAATATTATAAATGTGTATGAAATAACCATAATTATTCATCCATTCACCACTAACACTTTTCCCCATCCATCCTACAGGAATAGTATGTAACACCCCCATTGTAATTCCTAGTTTAATTAATGCATAATGTAGATGTAATGTGTGGCTACAACCAAGCAATGTATATGTGAAATGTGATGCCAACTGCTAAGGGGACATGGACATAGTTGTCGGTTGAATTAATCCACAATAGAGGGAAGGGTCTAGGAGAATGTCTAAGAGAGGGATCCAATGGGAAATTACCCATGTCTATTAATTCCACCCACATTTCTAAATTTTCTTATCATTGTGTATTAATCTCTATTTTCTAATTGAATGTCCCCAAAGCCAATCATTGAATGCATGTAAGAGGGTGGGTGTGAGAATTCACCTCTCGTAGTTATTGGGAACATGGGAGCTGAGTATAATCATCCTGTGGAAGTGTGTGAGTCAAGAAAGTAATCGAAAGAGAGGAAATTTGTATGGGTAGCTACAACAATTTTTACATGTTGAGTTTTTGGGAATGAACAATATGTAGAGAGAAATAAAGAAAGATTGGAGTTGGAGAATCACGGAGGGAGAATTTTGGAGTGTGTTGGAGCATTTATGGAGCATATTTGGAGTAGAAAACTAAAGATCCATGTTTTCAGGACTGAAGAGTGAAGTCCTGTGTTCATTTCCCTGTAATAGAAAGTGTTTGATGTTGTTTGTTTGCAGTTTTCCTGGAAATGAGTTCCCTTGAGTTTGCTAGTTGAAACATTCCTGGTTACTTGTGCCAAGAGACCCTGATAAATGAATGGGATGCTCGAGGGACTGATATTAGTGAAGGGGTACATTCCTTGGGTTAGGCAGGTTGAGAGAAAGAGATTTGGTGGAAAATCATGATAGTTGTAGGAGAATAATAGCAGGTTGTGGGTTTTCTAAGCTGTGAGTGGATAGTGAGAGACCACCTTTATTTGGGGATAGCTAACCCCAGCATGAGGGTGAATTTCTATTTATATTTGTAACAACAAGTCTATGGTTGGGTGTGATCAGGGGATCAAATTTTGCTCAATTTTCAAAGTGCTCGGAATGCGACGAAAATAGTTCCATTGCATCCGTCTCGTCTTCCTGATTCTGGCAGTATATTTACTTTCTCAAACGGAGTCCATATGGAGGAGATATCGCGATCTGTCCGCCAAGCCAAACAGGCAAAATTTTTGGATGCTGACTGTACCTGTCCGTACAATCCGTACGGTGATGTGGCAGGACCGTACAGGCCGTATGGTGATGATGTGGTAGTTGTTTATTGCTTGGTTGCTGGCGAATCAGGTGGAGACACGTCTCCGGTTGGTGGCAAGTAATATGAGGACACGTGGCACAATCCCTGGGTGCCACATGTCCCCCTCATTATTGTTTATTTGGTTGTATAAAATTGTATTGGGAGTCCATGGGGTTCAACCCTCGGACCTCCCCTCAAAATAACGCCTTCGCGAACCTTCGCTAGCCATTACACCACCATTTGTTCCTTGTTATCATTACGGGAAACATTCTATTTATGTTTGATGTGTTGTATATCGGGCGGGGGGTCGGGTCGGGGCTAAGCCCCGACCCATGGTCGTTTTGTATTACATATGACCCAACATATAACATATAGCCCGACCATTTGGCGCGCGCGCAATTGCATTATATTGCATTGTATTGCAATGCATTGCATTGCAATGTATTATATATATATATATATATATATATATATATCATGTGTATGCGTGGGGTTTGAAACCATGACCTCTTGTTCTATGTAACCACGTGTTAAATGTTGGCGCGGGACCCAAAACGGAAGTTGCACGGTTTTCAAATGGTTTAACCACCATTTTGCCCAGCGCGAGGTCACATGGCCATATGCCCAGGTGCCGAGGCAGTTAGGGGCTGGAGGCACCTTAACCATCCTACGGTTTGCACCATTGGCATGGTTGCGCCCGGTGCTGGGTTTTTACGCTTAAAAGAGCGTGTGAGCCAATTTTGTTAAAGGAGGGTGCGAATTGTAGAACTAGAGACAGCAAGCTTGGAGAAGGAGACTTCCAGGAGGCCTATCTTTCTCATTTTTCGACCGATTGAGGTGCCGAAAGAGCCCAGACAGGGGTTTTGGGATGCTGGGAAGCCATTGGAGCAGTCGGTTTGTTAGTTTGAGCATTGTAAGACATTTTTTTGAGAAATTTTTGAGAAATTAATAATAATGATCCATTGGAAGCTGGACCAGGAGATGTAGCCCATAAGAGGGGTGAACTCCTTTATCAATTGTTGTGTTTTATGTCTGCTGTTCAATATTTATGTTATTGTCTATGTGTATTTTGCATAAGTAATCCTTAATTTATGTGTTGCAAATTGATCCTATTTCTTTAAACACATAACATTTAACTTGCAATAATTATTCAAGTTTTTCAAGTCTTCTTCAATTTTAGATCAAGTTGGTATCAGAGCACTGGTTTTGAAGACTTGATTGTTTGCAAGTTT